>JAFIDM010052137.1:0-12034 GCA_023159025.1 Thereuonema tuberculata | reverse complement strand
AAAAAAATAGTCCATACATGGCCCATCCTGGCCACTTTGGGCTAATCAGGGTTTCTTTGTTTTCAAAGAAAACAAAAATCGACCACCAAAATATTAGATGTGATAAAAATACTTATTATAGTGAAAACAGATTAACAAAGTTACAATATTCAGTTGTACATCAGAAGATTAAACATTAACAAAAGATAATAATACGAAATAATAATTATCTTGAATAAATATTAAGATGTCTTTGTTTTTATAAAAATCTCACAACAACTGCTTGTGGAGTTGATTGAGTTAGATAACTCGAATTGGACTGTTCTGCGCATGCTCAGTCTCTGTCGCCAGTAAGATTTATTATGTGGTGCCATCTGCCGAATTCTACCCGAAAAATTACCGAAATAAGGAAGGAAAATAACCGAAATAAGGAAGAAAAATAACCGAAATAAGGAAGAAAAATAACCGAAATAAGGAAGGAAAATAACCGAAATATTGGGAACCGGGCAATTTTGGGAACACTTACTGCATTTCAACAGATCTTAATAGGATGAAGATTTCAGTAAATTAATTATTATAAATATTACTGTTTTTGTAATTTGTTTACTTCCATAAATACAATTTCAATTTATTTTGTGCTGGGGTAATTACGCAGATCCCTACTATTAAGCAGATGTGTATACAATAAAATTAGGCAGAACTTCATAAATTTCATGTAAAATTTATTTTGGTATTCTTTTAAAAATTCTTGGATACAATACACCTATGTACAATAGTATTACTTAGTCTCAGGTGTCTTCTTTCATAGTTCCAAAAGTTCAATAACTTAAGATGCACTGATATACACTTACTAATCACGTGTATTAAACATTCTTTCAATGCTGCATTTTCTATCTAGTATTCTTATCACTGAATAATTTACTTTAATCATAAAAGCAATAACCTATTAATCTCTTAGTTCACACACTTATAATGCAACAACTCATTGTTCACTATTTCTACTTTTAATATCATTTATGATAACGCCTTATCACTTGCATGCTATTGTCAATTATTAATGACTTCTTTATCACAATGTAATACAGTGGTAATGATTTTTCACCTAGTATATACTTTATAGTTATACTTCTTATCTTAAGAAGATTACTCTGAATTCATTCCAATATCCGTATGGAATAATAGCATGTCGATTGTTTCTCACTGTACTATCTTGCCCCATCCAAAAGGGAAAATAATAAAATTAAAGTACTTACAGTAACGTTGTAACTTCAGCTATCACCTGAGTTGATCCCTTTGGGGTATCCTACTTCTTGGATCAATTTAAACACGGCGTTGTATTGTTGCACTTAATATGATTTACACATAATCACTAACACTGATATAATTCCTAATGTACTTTGAATTACACTTTAAATATGACGATTCTTTTCTTCGCCATAGAATGTATTTCCACGTATCCTTTGGAAAATACAAACAGCTGCGCTCTGAACTTAAACTAATAACCCGTTGGTTATTTTCTTTTATCTCCACCGTAATTCAATTAATAAATACTTAAAGTCCGTAGCCTTTACGAAACTTCTTCATCCTAATTTGCTATTTGCAAAATGATTATTAAATCCTTCATGGACTTCAATTCTCTAAACATATAAGTTCTATTTAGTAGAAGAAAAAAAAAATATTTTTTTTTTCCTTTGAGTAACTATTTCGGTAGTTAATACCTTCTAGTTGTAGTCGTTTATATTTCCTTACTTCGTTTCAGGTAAATGATGCCTAAATCCCTTCTTGCTTCTAGGTCTTCTATTCTTAGAAATATTTAATATTTCCTATTGCTTTTGGTTCACGCCACTCAGCTTTCTTGAGTTAGTTTTCTTTAGTTGAGTCCACTTCAGTTTCTTCGCACGATACAGGGTCCGGGAAATGTCGGTCTTCGAACATTAATTTCTTTCGGTTAATATATTATAATCCTATCTTCTTAATGTTCTCAGATACTTCGGTAATTATATTATACCATTTATTTTTTAGAATACTTTATAGTTCATTTACTCCTGACTCCTTATTACGTTCGACAATAATACTGCTTCGGATTATTCAATAGCTATCCCCTTGGAATAATGTATTAAGTCCTTCTTAATTAATTTCATTCGACCTAGTTATCGTATTTAATTTTATCTTCAGTAATTCTGATATCTTGTTAAAAGCATTATCTTCATTACTAATTAATTTCCGCTTCAGTTCTTTTACTAAAACTTTCATTTAGTGATTCATTTCGACGGAACTCACTTCTTTGATTACTAACTTGCAATCCATTATTTCTCAGTAATGAACGATTCCTTTCGACGCAACGCATTCGTCGTTTCAAATAAATTGTTCATAATAAATACCTTCTCTTGATTGCAAGACTTCAATATTACTCATTGGATCAAGGGACATCTCCCTTCTTCATTAACACAGCGGACTTCACACTTCAACGCCTGGCATCGAACTCTCCCACTTCGCTCACTAGTCATGTGATTCTTTTTAGTCTCTCATTCTCTTATGTCATGACTTTTTATAATTTACATATTTTTATTTTCTCAACTCATTCATTTCTACTTAATAATAAATAAAAAAAAAATTCTTTCAAGCATAAATATTTTCATGACTTTACAATCACTCAAACTTAAAATAATTAAATTATTATATCTTAAATAATTTAATATCGGAGCATTTTGTTTATTAATTTTAGTGTTTTTGTTTTTTTTTGTTTGTAACAGAATGGAAAGGAATGAAATCACCAAAGAAATTATTCACTTTTTGTTCAAAAATCAGTTCATTTTTATAATGTAAATTTAAATGTAAAGAAATTTAAATTGTATCTTTTATAAAATATCTGATCATGTAACACATATTTAAGAAGAAATTAAAATATTAACGATTTTCATTCTAAAGCTATGCTAGCAAGTGTATTGATTTTCTTACTCACAAGCAATATAACCAAACAAGATAAACAAACAAGATAACCGAACCCTAATAATTTTTCATTTGGTGTAAACGAATCTTTATCTGTAATTCTATCGTCTATCGTCTTTATTTGAAAAAAAACAAACAAAAAAACCTTCTTTCCATTTATTTGAAAAACTTAATACGTGACGAGATGAAATGATAAGATGAGTGAAATGACAATAGAAAAGGATTACAATGACTTGATAAAAGTCGAAATTTCTCGTCCAGTTCCGTCAAGCAAGCTTAGATACGAGAAAGAAGGTAGAACATGATTGAGCTGAATTCAAGCAATTAGAACAAAAGAAGATACCTTACCACCTTAATGCATGGGCACACTTGGTAGTTATACAGGAGCCTTATCATTTAGGAGCCCGTTGGTGAATTTATCACCAACTGATTAACATTAAGTACACAGGCCTGCAATGAAAAAATTGCTTCAACAGTTTGCTATAGATTTGTAGAGGCTCATTGCTATAGATTTCTGAATGCCGATTCTGAATACTTATAACTGAAAAAAAAAAAAAAAAAAAAAAATTAAAAAATTTCATCACCCACCCTTTTTTTACAAAAGCAATTTTTCGATTTCAGTATTTATTGCATTTTTTTCAGTTTCTAAATAAAAATTTTAATTATGGGTCTTAATGAAGTAATAAATACATTAAAAAAGTAAAATAATAGATAAAAATATGAAAGTTGAAGAATAAAAGAATAAAATCTTTTACGTGTGTTGCTGAAGTTGCAGTGACTAAAAAGATTACACACATTAAAATATATTTAAAAAGGTTAAAATGTGACATTTATTTCATCCAAGTATGGGGATGAAACACGTTGCGTTTTTATCCTTTTTATTAATTTTTCAATAATTTTGTCAAGTTTTCATGTACTGCAGAAATATCCGTGGACTGAAGGAGAGGTTTAATACCAGGCACGTAACCAGGATTTTGTTAGGGGAGGGGGTCCAATTTTGTTAAAGGGGAAACCATTACATTAAAGTTTTATAAATGACTGCTTTCTTTAAATGAAACTTTAAAAGCGAAATGATCGTAATACTAAAGCCCCGCGAACACCATCCAACTTTGCAAAACTTTCCATTTAAGAGCTTTTATTCAAAGATGATTCGAAAGTATTTTTTACTTTCACTACAAAATTAAACATTACCAGTTTCCTTAAATCTTAATCTTTGACATATTTTCTTTAAAAAAATTAAAATTTCTTATAAAATTGTAATTATTATATTGTCTGAGTTTGAATTGTTCGTTAATATTTTTATATATATAAAAAAAAACTAAAGATTTGGAAGTGAAAAAGACGCGAAATTAATTAACAAAACAGGCTTGTCCCCGTGCTTAATGTTTCGTTTTCTTCTCCTTTCCTTCTCTCAGTGCTTCTCTCTTCATTCTGCATTTTTAAAAAGGCGGCTGAGCCCACGGGGGGGGGGGCAAAAGACCTAATTAATATTTTAATTTTTTGTTTTGTTTTAAGGATTACGTGAAGTAATGTGAATTGCAAGGACAACCTGAACATCGACATTTCGAACGCACATTGCGGCCCCTGGTCATTCCCTGGGCCACGCCTATCTGAGGGTTGGACAGCTTTTTCTCACGTGAGGCTTTTTTTGTTGTACTCTCCATTTCTCAGACATTAAGTTATTTGTCAACTTTTTTCGCGCCTCGTTTTGCGCTTTGTCCGCCATCTTGCTTCTCTTTTCTTTTGTGATTAATCGAACTACGCGCTGAGATACCAGTTCCTTTCGGATTACACGAAACCACGGTCTGCATACCAGCTTTTCTCACGTGAGGCTTTTGATACCTCCAAGGACAAATAGAAATAAACAATCAAACACCTTTGGTTACTTCAAAACGATGAATCTAAGTGGAAATATCGGCGTTCTGTTGGGCCCGAGAGTTTCCCGCCAAAATCCCCAATTCATCGACCCTGAAGCAATCCAACTGGAAAATACAACCTCCCAACCCAACTTAACACCCTCCCCCCTTTCTTCCCGACTCATCTTACAAAGAAAGGATACCGGTGAGATGTAAGGTCTATCATAGTAATGAATAGTCACTTAGCGAAAATTAACTTTCACACATTTATTGTTCTTCATTAAAAAAAAAAACACATGTATAACAAAAACAATATCCAAACCCCAGTTTCAATAGTTTAAATCATAGCTGTACACCTTAATCTAATCAGAAATATTTTCCTCTCCGATTATCTAAAAATGTAACAAAACATAATCCCCCAAAATACAATGCATATATATATATATATATATATATATATATATATAAAATGATATGAACACTAAGTTGACTTTAGATAAGATTATAGGGTATAGGGTTTTAGCTCTGTTAAATATATATTTGTTTGTAAACATCATCACACGAATTTAAAATAGTTTCAAAATTCGACCTTACACACAAGAGTCTATCATTTAAATACATTACTTGCAGTCACGGTTCGACTCAAAATTCATCGGACATTTTCTGTTCACCAAGATTTACTGAATGATATGAAACACTTTTCCCTTTTTTTTTTAATATTGAAGCCTAGTTTGTAAAGGTTTTGTGCTTTTGTTGTTCGTCTACAACAAGTTCTCACAAAGTTTGTGGCTTTTCAACCTTGTGTGGTTTCGATTATCTGAGGTTCAAGCATGGCGTCTAGAACCGATAATTCTTTTCCCTGAAAGGATTGAGCGGCTCAAAACCCTAATGTCTGTGTCGTAAGCTCAATCACTCTTAACTTTTGTTAATTAGAGGTTTTTTCCTTTATTATCAAAGTCATAGGAGCTCCGTTATATATAGAAAGAGAGAATGTATTTTCCCAGCCGTTTTTTTAAGAAAGCTTCTTTTAAACACCAGTTTGTATGACACAGCAATCACTTAGATGTCTCTTTGAAACGTTCTAATGTCTGTCCATTCGGGATTTGTTGACTTAATACTAATTCGTAAATAACTGCATCTTTCGACTTCGTCTAAGTTGATTTCCCGCTTCGTCAGGGCTTTATATTGCCTCTAATTGGGCGTCTTCCGATTAAAAGTAAATTCTTACTTACATAAGACCGTCTTAACTTTATTTCCTTTAGCGGTGCCTTCTTTCTCTCGGAAGCGGTCGTTAGCGGCTCTTAGGTCCCTTCCGGCCATGTCGTGGTACCCCGGAACAAACTCTGTCAGTCCTAACGTCTATTCGTCCCCATCTGTCTTCCAGCGCTCCCACGGACCAGACAAAGCTACGTCTATATCCTAAAACGGCCCGACTCCTTCTCTCTCTCCGTGCTTGTTTTTACAACCTCACTTTCGATTTTTCCTTTTGTTTAACCAATAAGAACTAATATATTAATCACATGACCAGGGCCGTTTCCCGCGTCATATATTTGGAGCATTTTTCCTCCCCTAATAAAGTCGAAACTTAGTATCGAAGTCACGTCACCTTGTTGCACTAAACACAGAACTTTCTCACATTTCCCCTTTTCGAATTTCCAATTCTGGAAGTTAATAGTGAAACAAAACTAAAAGGAAAAAAAAATAATTCCATAACGAATTACAATAAAGCACAATCTAAACATTTCTCTAACCACCAACAAATACAATTAATAACAACAATTTTTAAAACAAAACAAAAAATTAAAAATTAAATATTTTTTCAAATTAATTTTCAACCCAACATCTCACCGGTGTCTAGTTGCCAATACCAATGTGACAATATTAAAACCGTATTAGAAGATAAATTGCGAAGGAGGCCACCAACATTTCGTCTGCCTAGGGTTCTTCACAGGGTTTAATACGACACTGATCACTGCTTCAATTTTTGGCAACCCTTTTGGGATCTATTGTGATAGCGACGAAAATCGGTAGCTTTTGCGTTTGTCCTTTCCGTCCGTGTCTATCCACCCCTCACAACTTCCGATCGAAAGGTAGGATCGACAAACGGATTTCATTATAGTGTTCAGAGGCCCAAACAACGTAGGAAGAGATATTTTTAGGGGCAATACCACCCCCCCTTTGCGTTTCAAAAGTTCTGCTATTAATAAAATGGTTTGAGTTTTTCTGTGCCCTTTTCCTGAAAAATTAAACAAAACAAAATCCAAACCATGGGTCAACTTCAACCCGCAATAAAGTTTCTGAAACATTGAAAAAAAAATTACATCTACTAAAATAATCTGCATTTTTTTCCCTTAGTTTTTCCTCAAAAAGAGTTTAAGAGCAAATGCTTGTGATTCCGAAAACTGGTGTGAATCATCCATGCACTGGTTTCCCAATATAACTATGAAAAAGAATCATTTTTAAAAATAGGTTTTATATATGTTTAAATAAGTGTTAAAAAATTAGTAAAAAGAAATTGGAACAACTCATTTAGCATGTGTAGATAATGACAAAGCATTTGATAATATCAGTTAAAAACTGTGGTATAGAATAGAAAAATGTTGTTCACAAATCTAAGAAAGCTTCTTTAGTCTTTTGGAAAGTCTAAAATTATTAAAGAGACTGAAAAATAGAATTAATATAAAGAATAAGACAAGAGTGTAATATCTCACCAATCAAAAATGCAGAGAAAAGTATAAGCAAGTATAAAAATGAGAGATCAATTTTACTTAAATATAACCTATTTACAGACGATCAGATGATTTCATGGTAGACTTCAAAGGCAGACTTCAAAGAACTGTCTATAAGCCAAATTCATTTCCAAGTGTAACTTAAAAATATCAATTAAAAAAAAAAAAATTTTTTGGAAGTTAACCCATAACAACATAAAATCATTTTCAATTTGTCATTGAAAATCATAGAACAGGTTTCACATTTCCAATACAACGTTACTTCCGAAAGAAAGATAAAGACAGCGAACAAAATCCACAACTTCTAAAGAATATGTGGCACAAGTTCTTAGAAAGAAAAAAAGAATGAACAAACTAAAGACATAGTAAGAAAAAAGAATTAACCAAATACAAGCTTCAGAAATGAAATTTTGGAGACACGTAAAAGGATGCATAAGAACAGGTTGAATGAGAAATGATTACTTAAGAAAGGAATTAGATGTCCAGGCAAATACAGGGAAAATAACACCATCCAAAATGAAATGAAAGAATAAGGTCCTCAAATAGAAATCCTGAAGAGGCATTACAGTACAGCAATATTACAATGTTTAAAGTTTATCAGAATCTTTCTAAACATATGTATTCGTTTCGTTTTCCTTTTTTTTCCTGTTTTTCCATCTTTTTGTGTCGCCTTTTAGTTCGATTAATAGCGTGCTCCAGCATCTTGAAGAACCTGTATGCTAACATCTCTTTAAAAAAATTCCAGTTTCCGATGAAAATTGCATGATAGAACAAAACCATAAAACAAGTAAATACCTTTAGAGCACGAAAACTTTTTTTTTAATTTAAAAGTTAATAATATTTGCTACCAGATTTAATAAGGAATTTTAAAATGTGAAGCAGGTCATTCTGATTACGAAATATCAACTTAAAGGCAATGGGAAGAGCCGCTTAACCGTAACGAGACACGATTTTCCCGGAAAACAATTTTCTACTTATATAAATCTTCTAGATAAATATGTCAGAGATCTTACCTTTAACTCACATATGCGAAATCTAGTGATAAGTCAAGCTGTGTTTCAGATTTAATGAGATCTCAGCTTTCTTACAAAATTTAAAGCAGTCATTGCAGTAACAGAGCGTTTCTAACCGTGTTTTGATCAGGACATTGCCTTGGAATAAAAAGCTCGCGACAAATGTTATACAGTAGAACCTCATTATAATGAACTAATAGGTGCTGAAGTGTGTCCGTTTTAATGAAAGTCCGGTTTATAACAAATAATTCTATATCGGTGTAATGCATCAGGGTGTACATCAATGAAAGGACAATAGCTAGCTATAAAAAGTACTTAACGACATGACTCAAAGGTTGCTGAATAAAAACTGATGAGTGTGTGCGGGAATTTGTGGAATTTCAGACAATAACGAAAGTAAATGATCGATAGAATTGAGAAAGCAAACGAAGGAACAACGCTACAAAGTTGCGAATCCTTCCTTGTAGCGTTGTGCCTTCGTTTGCTTACTCAATTGTTTGATTCATCGGGCACGTTAAAATTTTTAAAATTTCTTTTTTTTTTACCAATCTGCAATGAGTTCTCCAAAATAACATCAAATAGTAATATTTTATTTATAATATTGGTAATAGTAATAACAATAATATTGTTCCAGCGGTCTAGATATGTGCCCATTGTCCCGGCACCTGGGTTCGAATCCCGGTAGTGGCTTGACTGTTTGTTTCTTCTTCTGTATTTCGTCCGTTCTTCCCTGGGACTCACTTTCTCAGGGTTATTCTCGACGAGAGATGTATTCTCGTCACCTACTTGACTTCCTTGCATTGTCCTGATGTTGTCAGGTTGGGCTAGCGCGTGGTCCGTCATGGCATGTTCGCGGGTAATAATAATAATATTGAATAATGATAGATATTTTTTTTCTAAATACAAAATGTTATCAAATATATATAAGATTCGAAAACTATTTATTAAATTATCTCAAATAATAATAATATAAAATTGAATATTTAGAAATGATTATTGTCAAATATTAAAAATAACTGCTAAATTCCGTAATTAACTTTAAAATATCAGTTATCTTTTATTCAATTTTTACAAGAAATTTATATTTAAATGATTCGATTTATCCGCAGCTTTCTCGAATCTGTTTTTAAATTTTACCACAGTTCGACTGGGGTATTATTGACATTGCAGTGCTATTGTACTGATATCGACGGCTAGAGAGTGTGTACTCGTGAAATCACACTTTCATTCGCAGGCACAGTTAACTCAATGGCATTAGTTTCCAAATCAAAATGATTCTATATATTTCTTATAAGAGATGAACAATATATGTTTTTTGTTTAGTTTTTCCATACAAATTATTTGTTGTTGTTTTTGAAATATAAATATTAAAGGAAATAAGTTCACTTCTCTTCTATAGATATAATATTTTCTCAAGTATATTCGTTTCATCATAATTCCGCTAGATGTCTTCAAATGTCAGTAAATCACAGTCAGTTCCGTTGTAACTGTTAGTAACTGGGATTTTCTAATATCAGTGAAAAACAAAATCACAGTCTGTGAAATATCGCTCATCACTAACGTATACAATATAAATACATTAAGCATTTAGGCAAGTTGTGCACCCCTAACAACTTCCGATCGAAGTACAGGATCGACAATCGGATTTTACCATCGTGTTTAGAGGCCCAAACAACAGGAATAAGTATCTTTATGGGGCATCAGACCCTCCCCCCCAGGTTACCAAAGTTCTGCTATTAATAAATAGCAGCATCCCCTCAAAAAGGGCGCCCCCCCCCCCAATAAAAGAAAATGTTAGGCTACATACATATATACTGTATGCTGTATAGTTTTTTTGGGCCCCTGGCAAGACCTTATCATTGGGCTGCCCTACACTAAATTTTATAAAATAAATAAAACTACTTATTTCCTCAAAATAATAGTTCATAACTTTATATTTTTTTTAATAAAATGCGAACTCTTCCGTCAGGGCCTTTGGCACATGTCCCAGTTGCCCCTGCCCAGTTATGGCCCTGACTGTATGTACAGTAATTAAAAATATTAGTAATAATAACTCATGAAATCAGAGTATATGCGTGGGTGTGCTTGTTTGTATATATTTTTGTATGTATGTATACTGACTTTGAAGATATGAACCACTGGATGAATCTTATCGAAACATGGTATATGTATTCAGGGCTTGAAAAAAATTGGTTAATTATAAAATCCGAGATGAGAATTCTGTCATCTATTTTTGTAATAAACCTATATATAAAGTGTCCTGCCTTTATCGGCGTCATCCCACTGGTATTGCCAAGAAGGGATTTGAAACGTAACTTAAGATTATGAGAAAAGCATCTGGGCAAAGGGTAGGGGAAAGTTATAATATAAAAGGAGGAGCCCATTTAGCTTTTCTACCATTGTCAATTATGTCAACATTTGCTTTGACCGAGAAACGTTTAACATAAATGCCCTTCAAACAGAGGTTTTTAATAGCAATAAAAATATCTCTGGCCATGCTATTTAAGCAAACGCAACAGCACTGACAAGGAGACGGTATGGCCGGTATCTTTCAAATCGGAGTGCCCTTTTGTTAGATGAAAGTACACATGAAATACTTCAAAAATATATATACATGTTGGGGGCGAATGCCACATAGATTTCGGATTTTTGGCGATATTTTCATCGATTTTCAGCTATTGGCTTATAAGCTCACTGCTATCACTAACAATGAAGTGGGGTGCTAGCACAGTAATATCTGAATGGCCTCTGAAGCCAAGGAATCAGGGTTCGAACCCCTCTGCGGGGTAAGATATATATACATATATATATTTATTAATTTCATGTCTTTTTTTTTGTGTTTACTTTCTTTTTTTGTTTCTTTTTTCTGTTTTTATTTTTTATTTTTAATTTTTTATTTTTTATTTTTTTTTTGTCTTCTTTCTTTATGATAATTTGTTTTTTTTCTATTTATATTATGAATATAGGACAGAAAACCAATTTACAATTAGAAGTAAATAAATAATATTCTCGTGAACTTTGGTTTTTAATTAATTAAATGTAGCTGTCCTAATTGTTCAACTGTTGAACTGTGCAATAAAAATCCTTCAAATAAAATTCAGTTAGTGAAGTATTAGATTTAAAACATATGTAATTATTTTTTCCAAAAATTAAAGAACAACTGAAATAATTTTAAATACAAATAGAAGAAAAAAATTCACCACATGATAAGAAAAAAAAATAGTTAATTAAATAGTCCAAAATTAACGAGAATTCTAATTTTGTTTTTGTTTTTTTAGAATAAAGAAAAAAAATTAAGATAGAAAAGTTTTACATTTAAAAATCTTACATAAAAACTCAATTTTTCCTAAAATTAAAGCACAACTGAAATAATTTTAAATACAAACAGTAAAAGAGTTTCACCACAACATTACATGAAAAAAAAAGTTTAATTAATTAAGTAACTAATTAATTAAAAACCAAAGTTAAAGAGAATGTTATTTCAATGCAAAACTCCTTTCTCTTCATC
>JAFIDM010052136.1:0-12034 GCA_023159025.1 Thereuonema tuberculata | reverse complement strand
TCGCTAATTTCCTTAGTTAAAAAAATTAGTTATGGAAGTTTAATTATTAATTAAACGGAATAATATTTAAAAGGGTAATTTTTTTCTAATTAGATGAATTAATTTGGCTTTACTAATTGCCGTATATTATATTTTTACTCACACTTGAATCCGTAGCCGCAACCAGGAATTTGGATTGGAAATGTTATATGATCTTACAAGGAGTCGTTGTAGGGAAATATATATATATATTTTTTTTTTTCAAGTACTTCATGTGTACTTTCATCTCACAAAAGGGCACTCAGATTTGAAAGATACAGGTCGTGTCGACTCCTTGTTAGTCCTTCAATCATACAAAAATTTGCCTTTTTCCTTTACAAACAAAGCGATGGCTTTCCAACCAAAAAAAAAGGTCCAACATTTCTTCCATTTCGGATGCATGGAGAAGAGGCTAAAATCCCTACCAACACCTTCCCTCCATGGTTATTGATTCAATGGTTGAAACCCGTATTAATGACTTATTGTTAATGATTTTTAATGGAATGTAAGGGACCTTTATTGAAATGCATCAGTGGGTTTCTCATAATTAGGACGTCTGTAAGTGTTAGGTATATTCCTAGTTTTTCTCATTAAAAAATAAAGAAAATTTTTCTTATTAAAGTTTTCTTTAGAATTTAATTTGCCTTTAGTAATCTGAAGCGATCAGTATTTTTAAATCTCATAAGGAACAGCAAATACAGAATGAGAAATTTTTAATACTGTTATAAAATACTTTATGTACATTTTTCTCATCAGAACATTCTTCCCTCCGTTCAAAATATTTGTGATTAAGAATTACGTAAAAAAGATGGGAGTTAAAGCACAGAACTGGAAATTAAGTAGGAAGGAGAAGGAGGCAATTTTCCAACGTTGTCCAAGCGGACAAATACCTTGTTCTGGTAATGGTACTGACATCCCATAATGCCATCCCAGTGGCAGAAGGGGTTTAGGTCATCCTGTTTTAACCGACCGAGATGTCTATCAGAAAATTAAGCACGAAAACGGCAGCTGCATCTGAGCTTATATCTTCTGCTGATAATAAGTTAATACAATGGGGTGGTGTACGACTATCAAGAAGATCCCCCGCAAGCTCAGTGGTCAGACTTTCAAACTACGGTATGCTCCTGTCACACTGAGAATGAACAAAAGACTTCGGTATGTCGGATTCTTAGGATATTATTCCACTGATAATAATACAGCAGTTTCGATACGAATATGGGCAGAATGCCAAAGAAAAGACAATCAATTAAAAAAAGAAAAACAAATCGAGTACAGGAAGGTTGCAAGTTGCACAAGCATTTTCTTCTTGAAAAGTAGAGCGATCGAAACATCATTAGACGCATTTTCCCGCATAAGAACTTTCCCTTAGGGAATAAGTGTAAGAATGCAAATGGAATATTACCAATTGCATCGACGATTTTAATATTAAACTCCGATACATTTTAATTACATGAGAATGGTTTATATACAGTTTTACATGATGGCAATTACAATAGTTTATTCCTAGATGTCGTAATTTTGAAAAGACCAAAGAAAAAAATGGATTTACAATACTTGCACGGAAAGAGAAAAAAAGACCTAAAAGCGGAAGGAATTTAATCTCAAAATGTCATCATTTTCTCAAAAAAAAAAAAAAATCAAAGGTTAGAAACTACTTACAGTAGAGCCCCGATTATCCGCGAGTGCCGCGAAAATTTTTTTTAATTACGAACCTCAAAAAAACTCATTTTAATCCAAGCCAAATACAGGGAAAGTACAATAGGCCATACATTGCGAAGGTCGGACCTATTGTACTACATTAATTTGTACCTTGTACTACTTATTGTACTACTACATAATTTTTGACCTTGTACTACATATTGTACTACAAGGTCGAAAATTACTGACAGGTTTATTGTGCATCGTAATCCTATAGGCCTTCTCGGAATTTGTGGATGAGTGGCAACTCTTGCTCTGCAGAAAGGTTTCTGCTGTACTGTACATATTTTAAAAGTTTTGCATATTATGTTTTTTGTATAATAAAACGTAGTGTTTATGCTGAAATATTTCTTTTTCGTGTTATATCTCATTTTTAGTCTTTTTTCGGGTTATCCGCGATTTTTACTATTCGCGGTACCCTTGCCACTCAATTCCGCAGATAATCGGGGCTCTACTGTTTTTATGACTTGACTTGGAAAATTACATTGCATAAGAATATAATTGATTTTGTTACAAAATTTCAAATAATATCTTGCCAAATTTAAATTCAAACACGGCTTCTTTTCAAATAAAACCAAAATTCAATCAATTAAAGTAACTACAATATTTAACTTCATTAAAATTTAGTTTGCTTAATGAAAAAGGGAATAATGATTGTTTTAGTTGAAATATTCTAATTAATATGAAATGGTCGATGAAGAAAACTACAGTTATTATTTAAATTTATTTAAATAATTTAAATAATAATTTTAATTTAATAATTTTAATTTAAGTTATTATTATTTAAAGAAGTCTTTTTTAGACTACATTCATTTGAAAGAGAAAAGATATTATTGTGATAATTAAGTACGTAGTTAGTTAATTGGATAGAAAAAGCCTGCATACATAATAAAACAAATCGATATTATTAAAACGATTGGTTTCTGACGCCAGTGACAAGTTTCTTCAGACCTGAAGAAACACATCAGTGGTATGAGAAACCGGTAGTGTTAGTAATATCGATTTGTTTTATTATATGTGTAAGTTTTTTCTATCCATCTAAAATATCCACACACTTAATACTTACTATCTTTAATATCATTAAATAAGTATTTTTTTTTCCAGACACGATCACTGGAACAAGCAAATATATACAGACAGTGATTTTATTATCCTATCTTTCCTTGGGAAAGTAGGCTAAAAAGAATGTTTTTGAAATGTCACACAAATCAGAAAGCTGTAGACTATAAATTAAAATTGTTATTTATTTTACATAATTACTAACAGATTTAAACATGATTATTTTAAAATTCAGAGTAACACCTTACAGTTTTCTAAGCGCTAGAATTTAAATAAGGTAAAACACAATAAAAAGATAAAATAACAAATCACTGCACACAATTGATTAAATCAATTATTTGCAATGATTGCTTTTCAACACAATGAATTATATGAAACAAATAAATTATAATTTACTGTTTTATAATTTTATGTACAAGGTGATTCAAAATTCCCTGTAGAAACTTTCGATCAGGAATACAAAAAGAAACCATATTGGTAGTGGAACTTATGTCCGCAAACGCCAACCGAATGTTTTAGAGGGCACTGTTTGGGAGCACATTAGTTGGGCAGTGTAAGCCATCGCCATTTGAGACGTTGACTTTATACCAGTAAGATATATCGCGTCATTAATGCTGAGAGGACAGAAATGCACCTAGCCTATGGGGCAGCGAACGGAAACGGACGAGTCGCTGTACGATAGTATCGTGAATGGTTCCCCAACAGACGTGAGCCTAATCATCAAACGTTTGCGCGTTTGCACCAGAGATTGTGTGAAACTGGATCATTCGACGGAAACAAACATGACTGTGGTCGGCAACGATACGACGCGCACACCTGCCCTGGAGGAATAGGTCGTACACCGAATTGAACGCAATCCATGTACAAGTATACGATCTATTGCGCATCACCTTGCTCTCCCCCAATCCAGCGTGGGGCGAGTATTACACGAGGAGTGTTTACATCCCTTTCACATGCAACGAGTCCAGTCATTCCAGGCTGGAGAACAGCCCCAGCGTATGGAATTCGGAGGTTGATTTTTTGCAACGAAGTGCCGTACTGTCGGACTTTCCAACATGAGTTATCCTTACCGATGAAGTGTTTTTAGTGTTCACAGTGTGCTTACTGTCATACTGTATGCCTACACATAGGGCTAATAAACACTGTTGTCTACCTTACTTGTTGTTTTTTATTTCTGAACCATAGTGTACCTTATAGCATATTCGGCTGGCCTTTGCGGACATACGTTCTACTATGAGTATGTTTTTGTATTCCTGACCTACCTTGAAAGTTTGTACTTGGTTTCACCCTGTATATCTATCTATCTATGCATACAAGTATATCGAACAGGCAAAACTCAAAAGCTGGTCTTCGAGTTTCGCAAAGATTTCAATCTATCATTTGCAATTTAGAATAGTGTACCAATAGAATATAAGAATAAAATTAATTTATATAAACTACATTTTATGGAGCATCCTGATGTATGGCAGTGAAACCTGGACGTTAGGGAAACAAGATATTAATCGCCTTCAGGCAGCTGAGATGTGGATATGGAGGAGAGTGATAAAAACTAGTTGGACTGATAAGAAGACAAATCAAAAAGTTTTGGAAGAGGTGGAAGAACAGCAAAAATTATTACAGGATATTGAGCAAAGAAAAACAAAATTTTTGGGACATGTGATTAGACATAACAGTTTTCTAATAATTATTCTGGAAGGGAAAATTGCAGGAAAAAAAGGGAAGAGGAAGACCAAGAAGAAAATTCTTGGATGACACACAAAAGGTTCTGGAATTCCGAAGCTATTATGAATTAAAGAGAACGGCTGAGGACAGAAGAGCATGGTTGCAGCGACAAGGCGGTGCCTTTAGTACCTGATGATGAAACTATATTTATTTCGTATTGAGATGAGAATAACTGCTACAATTTTGAAGCTTAGGGAATAGCTTTTGAACCTTGTTTAAGTAGGAGTTTCGATTGTTTTAACCATAATCTCTTTAGTCAGTGGAATTAATTCATTGTGCGGGTGTTAATGAGTTAATGAGCTCGGTTATTTGATGCACTTCCAGAGAATTTTCACGAGAAGTCTAGGTTTCCAAGAAGATACTGACTAAAACTACTTTTATAACATTTGCAGTTGTTTATTTATGAATTGCAATGAAGAAGACATTTATTAAATATGTTGATCAGTTAATTTGATTTGTTAATTGTCTGACTAAATATACCAATGAATTGCCAATAAAGTTTGGTAGAATCTTATCACATCTTTTGAAACTTTTTAAAACTAAAACAATGAAATCACTCGCGCGCTGGCTCAATTACTTTCAACTAACTGCTCTATATCCAAGTCACAGTCATCAAGCAACCGATATTTATCCGTTATGGATACGAAAGCACCAATGATATTTTCTTATAGGCATCTAATAACATGGAGTGGTTGTTTTAGGGTGTTTGGTTAAATCCTCTGACAGTGACACAATAAATAACTTGCAATTGTTAGATCGGATTGACAACTACAAGTGGTTAGGGGTTTTGAATGTCATTAAATCTATTTGTCCATCTCAGGAAATATCTTTAAAAATATACGCTCAGAGAAGTGGTTCGATAAAGAAAATGAATGTTTTTGAAAATGGGCAATGAAATGGGCAATTCCTTGGCGTATGGACTTAATTATTGTTAAAGTACAAAATGATTCGTTGGTTGAACAGTTAAATCATTTACGCAATTAAAACAGCAGTACAATAAAGTTAATAATTATTTGTTGAACTTCAGCATTAGATACTATAAGGACTTATTACATTTTGCATTTTAATTTTAAAAAATCGAATTACTTAAAAATTGCTCTTACATAAAGAATATGCAGAAAATAATCTGAAAATAAAACTAAAACAATGAATATTCGCTTGATTTAAATCAACAAAGATGATTAATCAAGTCTAAAAGGATAAAGCCCAATCTTTGTAATAGTGGTTTTTAAATTGGAATACGAGATTTTATTATTAGCAGTGGAAGGGTATTTTTTTTTCTTTTTCTTCTAGAAGTAGATTATCAAAAAACAAATCAAGAGAAAAGCACAACTTCATTATTGTAACGATGTATGTAATTAACTATAAGTTCACCAAACAAAAACTATAAATCTCCCGCTGTCAGAGATTTACTTCAGTTAACAGAGGGTACGCCAATATTAAATACGTTCTATAACTAGCTGTGTCGTATGCTACGGGGTTCATATAGTGATCAGAAGGAGTTGTGTGTGTGTCACGTGTGTGTTATTCGCACCCTGAAACATGGGTCGCACAAAAGATGTGAATGAGTGGCAAAAAGGTGTTATTGCGTTTGGCCGAGGCAAAGGGTGTGGGACACAAGAGTTGTTGACTTTGCTGGTGTGTCGAAACGTACATCACACTTCACCGCTAATTGTCGCCAGTACTGCGATAGAAAGATTGTGCTCACCAATAGGAACCGCCGCTTAATTCTACTTAAGTGCCACGCACTCCGAGGGTAAATCGCTTTGCAACGAGGCAGGAATTGCTTCAGTAAGTCAATGCACGCTTACAACAAGCTGTTTCCGAAAAAACATTCAGAAGAGAACTGTATGTCGTGAATATATGGAGTAAAGTACCTCGGATGAGACACATGTTAAACAGCTAAGCATACGGTTGCTGTGGGCAAGGCGCCACAGACTCCTGACTCTCGGAAGGGTATTATCTGTTCGGATGAGTAATGTTTTGCTTGTATTCGAATGATGTGAGGCGAAGAATATATTGTAAGCTGCATGAAGCCTTCGATGAGGACTGGGTTTCAGGTGCCGTTCAAGCTGGAGGAGAGACTGCGATGTTCTGTGGATGTTTCACTTACGAAGAAGTGGATCTTTTGGTTGAGGTGGTATTACACTTGAACCAGAAGGGCTCCATTGAGCTCCTGGACGACCACGTTCCTTTTATGCATCATCTCCAGAGTGAACACAAAATGGATCCCAGTCTTCCAAGACGACAATAATTGTCGTCTTCCAAGACAGTCTTCCAAGACGACAATTATTGTCGTGCACACGGCTACTTGGTTACGCGTTACGCGGTATTATCAGCCAGGAGGACTAGTTTTTGTCAGGTCATTTTATATGTTTTTATATAAAAACAAACCTCAAAATCTGTGTGTCTGTGAGTGTCCTTATAATGTATTGTAGGTTTTAAAAAGACTATTCGACTTCAGTTCCACTTTCTGATAAGAAATACGAGAATGTAAGTTATTTGAGAACCAATGGAATGCGGGCAGCAATGAAAGTTAAGAATCACTCTTTCATGGCGTCATCAGATAATTACATTTCTGCTTAAATAGTAATTTTGTTAAGTTAGCTGTAATCAACTGTAATCTAACGGTCTTTAGAGTAGCAATTTCCCATATACTGTAACTGTTTATTAGCTGGATATAGCCAACGGCAAGAATGGCTTATTTTTATTCTTTTTTTTTATGTGCTTTAAAAAGAATCTCTATGTGCTATGTAATTAACCAATCGATTTTTTTTCATTTTACTTTACATTGCTCCGTTATTTAAAGAAAAAACAATTGTGCTATTCTTTGAAAATATTGGGTGAGTGCAAAAGTTCTACCCGTTTTTGGATATGAAACTTTGCAATGGAATTGCCCTCACACATGACATTGTAATGACGCAAATCGTCTGCCAATCAGACGTGTGGATGCCTCACATGTAAATGCATCGTGTCTCACAAAGTTAATCATCTCAAAAAAAATATCAGATGGTGTAACATGGAACGCGAGAAGGAACATATAAAACAATGTTTGTTATACGTGTTCGATAAAAAGAGTATGGCTGCCGCAGCATGTCGCAATGTTTGTCAAGTTTACGGGGAGGATGCAATAGACGAAAGCACATGTCGTCGATGGTTTCAGAAATTTAGGGAAGGAGACAGAAGCTGCCAAAATCAGGCTAGGAGTGGACGGCCATCACTCGTTGGAGAGGATGGTATTGACCAAGCCATAAGGAACAGCCCGAACCCAACCGTGCAAGAATTAGCGGAGACCTTCAACGTACACCGGACAACGGTCGAGAGACGGCTGTTAAGTTGGGTTTTTACGAGAAAGTTGGATCGTTGGGTTCCATATAACCTGACAGCTAAGCAACGGGATGACCGAATCGCCACCTGTGTTTCCTTGCTTTCCCGAATGAAAATGACCCATTCTTGACACGAATTGTGACAGGAGATGAGAAGTGGGTTATGTACCGTAACGTAAAGCGTCGACCTTCTGATCCGCCTGCATCGACTTCGAAAGCTGAACTTCATCCCAAGAAGGTGTTATTGAGTGTGTGGTGGGATGTGCAGGGAATAATTCACTGGGAGGTCCTGCCACTCAACCAAACCATCAATGCTGCCTTCTACTGTCTACAGTTAGACAGGCTACATTCAAATTTGGTAGCAAAACAGCCAGGTCTCATCAATCGTCGCGATGTTATCCTTCCTTCGATAACGCCAGGCCACATGCTGCTGTCATCACTCGCCAAAAGTTACTGGGCTTTGGTTGGGAGGTTTTATCCCACCCTCCCTATTCTCCTGAATTGGCACCAACTGACTACCACCTATTTCGTGCGTTGAACAATTCCTTCAGTCAGAAAATCTTTGATGATCTTGATGCTGTGAAAACTGCCATCAAAGACTTTTTTGACTCGAAACCGCCGGAATTTTACCGCCGTGGGATTCATCTCCTACCAGAAAGATGGCAAGAGGTCCTAGATAGCAATGGGGATTATGGACAATAATAGGTACTATTCATTTTGCGTTTATTTGCTCTTCTTTATGGGTAATAAAAACGGGTAGAACTTTTGCACTCACCCAATAGATGATATAATGATGGAAATCTATGTGGCAATTAATGGTTTACGATAGAAAATATGATAGAATAAGGAGTGTCTAGTAGATATTACAATGATATCGTTACATAAATCCTGTTTGATTGGATATCCTCTTCTATCACACTTAAATCTCTAAATAAGATAAGGACTTTGACAATGTTTCAGTTAAGCCAAAAGACATATGAAGCGTTAAATGCTTTTATCTGCAGTCGTTGAATAACTAAATTTTTGGTTTTCATGCATTTTTTGCCTAAACGTATTTTTTCATGAAAAAGGCATTTTCTGAATAAGGCGTTAGGCATTTTTTGCTTAATCTATTTCTTTTTGAATAATTATAAGACAATTTCTTAAGTGCAGTTGCTACAGATTACTATGTTGAATGGTATGGAAATTTTTGCATGGAAATATATATACAGAAACGGCTCCAAATATCTCAAAATATACAGAATAAGCCTTGTTTTCTATCAGTTTTTTTCTGGCTGGATGGCCGACTGAAGGTACACTAACCCCTTTTACCAATCTATATTACTAAAATCTTTTATTTCTCTGTCTGTGTGTCTGTCCGGCGCAGTTTTCTGTGAGAATGAAAAATAGAAAGAATTTCTTCAATGAAACATCCGCGACAGGAATCGAACCTGCAACCTTCTGATCCGAAGTCAGACATCTCACCCATTAGGCCTTGGGAACTACAACTCTCTTCATATTGCTTTTTTGACTTATCTGTCAAAACTGAACTGACTTTGACTGAAAAGTAACAATTGTAATTAAAAAGAAAGTCAAAAAAGGAAGACGCAGTACATCATTAGGTAGAATACTGAGAAATCAGTATTTGTAACTTAAAAAGCACTGAAAAGTATCAATTGGAATTGGATAAACGAGATGAACGAGAGTGTCGATAACATCAATCGAATGATAGACTACAGAGCATACAATACAAGTGCGAATAAAATTGACACTTCTGATAATCCATCACACGAACATCTCCATATGTCCAAGTGTCTGAACGCATTGAATCTCAGCGGAATTCCTCAACATCGTTTGTCATTGAAGATTGGATCTCCAATAATATTGTTGCGAAACATCAATCCCAAGTTTGCATACTGCAATGGAACTCAACTTAAATGCTGTTCATTCGATAATGATCTCAAAGAAACCGAAATTATAACAGAACTCACAAAGGAGATTTTGCTTTCATCCATAGGATGTCTATGGAACCATGGGGTAATCTACTTCCATTCACTTTCACAAGAAAACAATTTCCGATCAGACCTTCTTATGCGATATTTATCAATAAAGCTGAAGGACAAACTCTAAATAAAGTTGCCATATAATTGGAAAACGTTGTCTTAACTCACATACAACTTTAGGTCTTTAAGTCACAATTCAACAGAATTTGGTTATCTTCACTCTAAAGAATACTCACAATCAATTTGTTGCGAAGAATTTCGTATACAAGCTATGATCTTCATTTATCATCTATATCAACTAACGTCCGTCTGAAATCTCTTCTTCAAATATCTATATCGAACAATCTGATGGCCTAGCTAATAGATATAGATAATTTTCACTATTTGTAACTCAAAAACCACTGAAAAATATCAATTGGAATTGGATAAAAAAGAACAGAAAAAAAAATAATCACTATTTCTATTAGGTAGAATACTGAAAAATCGCTATTCGTTACTCAAAAACAATCACTATTTCTAACTCAAAAACCACTGTAAAGTATCAATGGAAATAAAAAAAAGAGACTCGAGAAAGAAAGAAGCACTATTTCTATTAAGTAGAATACTGAAAGCTCACTATTTGTAGCTGAAAAGCGACTGATTGTATCTATATTACGAAAATCTTTTCTTTCGGTCTGGTGCAATTATTGTAATTTACAAAAAAAATAGAAATAGTTTCTAAAAGTTATCTACTGGAATCCAACATGCAACCTTCTGCTCCGAAGTTAGACGTCTTAGGCATTAGACCACAAGGATTACATTCTAATCTCTATAAAAAAAATAAAAATATATCACAGATATATGATTCACACGCTGATTCTAAAAGCAGTCGTGAATTGAGAGAATATATACATTAAAAATTAAAATAAAAAAAAAACTTTAAAAAAATTTTAGTTTTATTTTACTTGATGTAATTTGTGTGTGTGTGTGTTTTTAATAAATAACAAATTGTTTTCCGTTACATACGCGAGGCTTCCGGAGCGAAGCGACGGGTAGCCGACTAGTAAATTCTGAAGATGAGATTTTTTTTTTTTAGGTTGTTTTGGAGGGAGGTCAGCTTCTTAACTTATCCCAACCATCCCTGTGAAATCTTATAAATATCCCCGAGTTTTTTTCATCGTCCACTGTTAACAATTTTCAAATGTGCAACGAAGATCAAAACTACCAAAGAAACAAATCAGAGGAAACATGGGGTTTTTATGAACCTATGGTTAGATATCCATGAAGTCGAAACGGCCCTAATCCTTGATAAACAGAACAATCCATTACAATTATGTTCTTGTTTTTAAAATTCATTCAATTTGTGTATTTTGATTGAAGAAACAATAGAATGGAAGGTACATGGTGTTCTTAATCTAATCTTAACACAATGTCCAACGACATGACTGAATACAGTCCCTTTGCAGGAGGGTTTCGAGCATGAAATTTGTGTCAATAATCCATCGTTTATTTGAATTTTTCTAAGAAAAACGTTTATCGTTAATATGATGTGAAATATATAACTAGAACCAACTGTGCCCAGAGATTTAACTTACAGAATCGTAATGCAATACGATTCAAGTGGCTGTTCCATATATTTCATTTAAATTTTGAAGCAAATACTTCATTGAGGGAATTCCAGTGTTTTTCCACTATTTTTTCTTTGTTTGTAATGTAATTTTGGGACAGCAATGCAATACTAAGTGTACTTATCTTAAAAAATTAGACCCGAAAAATTATTTCTTTCCACTTTCAAAATCAAATTTTTTTTTATACTTTACAAAATCAATTTTTATCAATTTCATTATCGTCAAAAAAAAAAAAAAAAAAAGACAAACAGAAATTGATGTAATAGTCAAATTGATGTAATTTGAGAAATTAATGTATCTCATAATAAATATATTAGATTGTCAATCTTGTTCTCTTATCCCATATTTCTTCCTTAACTCACTTATCATATTATTAAAAACTTCATAACTCCATTAATAAATACATTTATTTACTAAACATATTTAATAACAAATTTTCGGAAAGAGTCTTTCTTTCCTTTATGAAGCTTCAATTCAACTAAACAGTTGTTTTTGAAACAATTAATAGATGTCAATTCAACATTACATCATCCTGGAACATTCATGATGGATCATTATAACAACAGTAACATGTTATTACTTTATTTACTTGTTCTCTTATGATTGGTTGTCTTTCATTTCC
>JAFIDM010052134.1:0-12035 GCA_023159025.1 Thereuonema tuberculata | reverse complement strand
TCTATTAAATGTAGTTATTTTACATTTAAATTTGGTGAGATGTTTAGTTTTAAATTTGTTTTAAATTTAATTTCTGAAAGGACACTCGCCTTAGAAATAACATTCATTTAATGAATTAGCAGTTAAAAGCCGTACTGTTAACAAAACATAGTTGTTAAGTTAATTAGTAATGTTTGTAATTTTAATGTATATACATCAGGAACTGAAAAAATACTGGTGAATTTTTTTTATCTTTAATTGGAACCCTTATAATCCACAAAATCTCAATATTCTGAACGTGCTAATAAGTTAGATGTAAAAGAATATTCTTTGAGGTTTAATGGTAAAAATTAACAGTATCCGTCGGAGAGACAAAAGAGTTATGGTGGGATTCATTCGTATTGGGAGTGTCACACATTATAATTATCAACGATCGTCTGCAAGACATTAAGATTTGCGAGCAATGGGAGCCACATAACTTGGATTCTGTAAAAGCAGACCTTATCATGAATCTTTCCCTAGAAACATTTGTTCCTATTTTAAAACAAGAAAGGAACTGTTTCATCGACAGAATCATTGTGGGAGATGAAATCTGTGTTTCTAAAAAGTCCATTGACTCGTTCGCATCTATACTGAAGGAAAGTGTAAATATCAGAATCATTCGGAAAGCATCTGGATTTATCTAGAATCTGTAAAAAAATTTCTAATGTAAAATGTAGATGTTTAATGTCTATGATAGGTAGAAAAAAAATATTCGTTGTTTTTTTTTTAAGATTCTTTGAAATACTTACTTCCTACATTAGAATTCGTTTAATATAAACAAAACAGCAGATTAGACAATATAACCTTCATCACTCATCAGGTACTTTCCTTAAAGTTTAATAACCTTTAGAAGATAAAATGCAATATAGAAAACATTGTTATTGTAAAACTGTTAATATTGAAGCATGTTCTTATCCACTTATTATTCTAATATTCTGCTCCCTATATTCACTGTAGAACAGTTCTGTTCTAAATCTTATATGAGAATGAATCTTGTGACAGATTATGTCTCATTAAAAGGTCAAAGACGACTCTTTAGCTTTGTTCTTAAAAAAATATATTCAGTGAAAATACATCGAAGTTACCACTCAGAAGTTCAGTAATAGCTATGAATTGTTGCCCACGATTCTTAAGAGTTTACTCTCACAGATAAATACTTTCTGGCGTTTTCTGCCAAAAGAATATTGATAACCACAAACAGGGTCATCCACGTCAAATCAGCTTATGCCTCTCAGGTGACTCTCTCCGAATTTAATGAGATTTGGCACAAAGATAGCTTCACTCCTTATATGAAAGCCTACCAAATATTATTGTCCTAACCTCAAACATTTCTGAGAAATAGCATACAGAAGAAAGGTCTGGAATTTGTAACTGGTTTTCCATAAACTTTTCGGGCATTTTCAAACCTATATAAATAAAGAACTACTAGAGCCAGAAAAACAAGCTTTCATAAACTGAGAGTATTTATATATATCATAATAAATAATGCATTAAAATTAGTTTGAGTCTTTTAGTTTTCCTGAGATAGGCTTACAAAGTAGACCTTTTGTAATGTTATCGAAAACAAAAGTGAATTTTTATTCCTTCATAGATTTTGAGAATAAAAATGGATAAGTATGAAAATTAAAACAAAAAAACTCTATAGGTACTTTCTGATACATAAAATAAGTATTAAGCAATACCGTTAGTTTTTTAAAAAAAATATGAGGTTCTGAAATTGGCAGTAAAGTGAAAAGTAGCGAATTTGGCTTATTTTCAATCGACTATTTAGTAACATAGACAATTGTATTTAAAATTGAAATTTTATCCAGAGTTTCGTATTCATAGAATGAAAATATGGTATAAAATTCAAAATCCTAACGAAATTCTTTACCTTTCAAACTTATAAGAAATGGAGTTACTCTTTTATGCAAAAAAACAAAAACAAGTTGAAATGATTTTAAGAAGCAACAATCTACATTATTTATGAAGTCAACTTTAATAACATCTCTATAGGGAAAATCTATTTTAATACAATATTAAATATAATCTTTATGAATTTTCATTTTGATAGAAGCGTTAATTTTTTTTTTTTTTGGAATATCCTGATCCAATTCAAACATCTGTCCACTGTGAGTTTGTCGAGTGGAAGCTTTCATTGGTCAGATGTTATTTGTATATGGAATTTAAATTTTGTCTTGTGTACAGGGTCAGGAAAGTAAATGGGATTCTGCAGGTGACATACAGTTAATTTCAACATCGTTATTTTTATCTGATTGTTGAATTATATGTTCAATCCTTCTGTTGATTCATTTTGTTGACAACTAAAAGGCATGTTTTTGTTTATTTATGTACAGTCGTTGGTTTTCATTTATTAAAATTTACTTATATTCACTTAATTAAAATTAAGATTTAAATTTACTTAAACCAGAGGTGCACAACGCGCGGCCTTGTGGTATATTTGTTCCGTTCCGGCAGATTCAGAATAAATAGACTTTTTGTATTTTTTGTTTTACTACATTGGTAAACTGTTTTGCTTTATGCTTCCGATGAGTGTGTTTATAACTACTGGATACAGGTGTCAATGATGACACTCCTAAAACTGAAGCTGACGCATTCAAGGCTTCTTTAATTTCAGTCGAAGGTTCATATTACATTGTTTAAGTCAGTGGTGTACAACCTTAAGAAGTCTGAGGACCAATATTTTTATGAAAGGTCTGATGGAGGGCCACAGCAACTCATCCTCCAACCCTTACTATATCTTACTAATTAATAATTTCATAATGACATTTATTATAATAAGTATTAATATTACAGTAATTTACGTAAATGTCTTACTAATTAATGATTTGAAAGTGTCCTTTATAATAGTAATTAATAATAAAATGTAATTTGCATCAAGTTCAAATAATCAAATAATTCTCTAGTTGTATTTCATACCAAGATTACAGTAGTAAAGTCTGAGACAGTTGTTAAGGCAAATTATAACATTTTTCAATGTATCTGTTGGCAGCAATGGAAAGGATCAAATTTAATTTTAAATTGGACACTGCCAGGCCGCAGCAAATATATCGGCGGCCGCGCGTTGTGCACCTCTGGTTTAAGTAAATTTAAATCTTAATTTTAATTAAGTGAATATAAGTAAATATTATTAAATGAAAACCAACGACTGTATATAAATAAACAAAGCACGTCTTTGAGTTGTCAACAGAGGGAATCAAAGAAGGAATGACATGTAGGGCATATAATTCAACAATCAGATGAAAATAACGATGTTGAAATTAACGGTATATTACCTGCAGAATCCCATTTATTTTCCTGGCCCTGTACACAAGACAAAAATTGAATTCTATATTCAGTGTTACCTCCGAATAACGGACAGTCACGGGACCAGAAGGTTCGTCCGTTATTGGGAGGTGTCCGCTATTGGGGAGGACTCTCTTTTTTTCATTTTTTAGCTTAAAGAATGTCATTTAATGAAAAATTACGTACAATCTTAATTAAATTTCTACAATTACCATTGCGATATGAGAGAATACGAACAATTGCAAATTATTTACTATATTTCTTTTTAAATGAGTGCTAATCCCTTTGTCTTACTTAAAATAATGACAAATTTAATTACAGTATACAGAAAATTAATTTCTAGCCATCCATTTGATGCCTTAAACTTGTCCAATCCTAAAGTTTGACCGAATTCTCTGGCTTTTTCTTGAAGCAAAACACCGCTTATAGGAATGTTCTTTGCATGAGCAGAGCGGAACCATTTTATCACCATTTCGTCGATTTTGCTTGTTTCAGTTTTACGAAACTTCAAATTCTTCGAATTTTCGTTTGAATTCACCCTCCCCATTTTTCTAATCTCATCTTTGTCCTTCAAAAGTTCACTTATCTGAGTTTTTCCAACTTTAAAATGTTCAGCAAGATAACGCACACTCAGCTTTTCTTTTTCAGCAACTTCAAGAACATCAAATTTTTCTTTCAGTGCCAATCTCTTCCTTTTTGACGCCATTTTAATTCGCACTAAATTTAATCAACACGTTTATGGGATACCTTTGTGGGGTATTGACATTTACAAAGGAACTGCAGTGAAAAAAAGGGCCTCAGATTCGTGCATTGAATCATGGGACACAGATACAATGTATCAATATATGGGGGGGGGGACACTGATATAAATACAACCATTATGTGTTTGTCTACATGTTAAACGAAAAAAAAAAATTTTTACAGTTAAAATAACTGTCCGCTATTCGGAGTGGATAATATGGAATGTTCTATTGTAAGGGACTGGGACCCGAAATAATGTCCGCTAATTACAGGCGTCCGCTATTCAGGGTGTCCGTTAAAGGAGGTAACACTGTACAAATCATCTGCGTAGTGAAAGCTCTCAAACTCACAGTGGACAGACGTATCAATTGGATCAGAGGTGTTACAAAAAAAATTAATGCTTCTATCAAAATCAAAATTCATAAATATTATATTTAATATTGTATTAAAATGGATTTTCCCCACAGAGATATTATTAAAGTTGACTTCATAAATAATGTAGATTGTTGCTTCTTAAAACCATTTCAACTTGTTTTTAGTGTTTTTTGCCCAAATGCGTAACACCATTTCTTTTAAGTTTGAAAGGGAAAGGATTTCGGTAGGATTTTGAATTTTATATCATATTTTCATTGTATGAAAATGAAACTCTGGACAAAATTTCAACTTTAAATTCAATTGTCTATGTTACTAAATAGTCCATTGAAAATAAGTCAAATTTGTTACTTTTCACTTTACTGCCAATTTCAGAACCTCATTTTTAAAAAAAAAAAACTAACGGTATTGCTTAATATTTATCTTATGTATCAGAAAGTACATGTAGAGTTTCTGTTTAAAATTTCATACTTATCCAGCTTTATTCTTGAAATCTACGAAGGATTAAAAATTCTCTATTTATTTTCGATAACATTACAAAATGCCTACTTTGTAAGCCTATCTCAGAAAAACTGAAAGACTCAAACTAATTTTAATGCATTATTTATTATGATATATATATAAATACTCTCAGTGTATGAAAGCTTGTTTTTATGGCTCAAGTAGGTATTTATTTATACAGTTTTAAAAAGGCCCGAAAAGTTTATGGAAAGCCAGTTACAAATTGCAGACCTTTCTTCTGAATGTTATTTCTAAGAAATATCTAAGGTTAGGACAATAATATTTGGCAGGCTTTCATATAAGGAGGGAACGTACCTTTGTGCCAAATTTCAATAAAAGAGAGGGTCACCTGAGAAATTTCAAAATTTTTTGCTGATTTGACGTGCAATGACCCAATAGCACAATCAATTATCATTTGTTTCTTATACTTTCAGATCTGTTTTCTAAACCACCAAATAGCAACATTGATTTTCTATATTATTCCAGTTCTTATGTTGGAAGTCCGCTTCCATAGTTTCCTATTTTTCACTTCGTTTTATTAAGTGCCTTTCTTTACTTATTAGGATAGTTTTAGTTAATCTTTCATTGGATTTCTCAAATGATATCAATGAAGATCATCAAATCTATTGGAAGTTCCACATTTTTTCTTCAAAACTGAATTGAAATGTAAATTTTTATAAAATTGAAAAAATATTTACTAGGACGTTAAATGCATAAACTACGATATTGCGTACATAGATTTAAGAAATAGATTCCAAATGATTCGGATCTTAAAGATCCATCTTCACAAAGACTGTAAATGGCGATCAAAACAAAATTTCTTAAAACAATTATTCATGTTATTCCAATCTTCCATGACTATGACGTATAAAGATGCTTCCAAAGAGTATAACAAATCAATCTGTAGTCAATCTGTAATTCCTGAGATCTTATGTTTTTTGTTTTTTAGATCATTATGTGTTTTTTTTATTATTAATGCATTCTTGAGTCTTAGAGGATATATGTTATTATCTGTGCTAATGTTTTTGCCATCTTACCAATTACAAATAGGATTTTAGGTCTGGAAATAAAGTTTTATGAAAAAAGAGTATTTTGATATTATAAAGCATATTTTTATGCAGTTCAATTTGTTCTAACATTTTGCTAAGTAAGTGAAGTCAATCTCCTCCAACACTCAGTCTGCAACGGTCTACCAAACCAAATTTGATACCGACGTAATAAAACAGACCATTACCAATTTTTTTTTGTTTCAGTTGTGTTTCCTAAACCATCAAATAGCAACATTGGTTTTCTATGCTAATTCAGTTCTCATGTTGTAAGTCCGCTTCCATACTTTCTTATTTTTCAATTCTTTTTATTTAGTGTATTATTACTTTCTTTACTTAATAAGCTTTTATTTGCTTAATCTTTCATTTGACTTCTCAAATAATATCAATGATGATAATAAAATCTATTGGAACTTTAAAAGGTTTTATCAAAACTGAATTGTAATGTTCTTTTTAAAAAATTGAAAAAAAAGTCCTTAATAGGACATTAAATGCCTTATCTACGTACGATATTACATAAACAGATTTTAAAAGTAGATTCCAAATGTTTTAGATCTTACAGAACCATATTCCCCTAGTCCATCAAGGGCGATAAAACAGGGAATGAACACGCATTATCAAGGATCGTCTACAAAACAGTATGATTTAAGAGTAAGTGGTGCCTTTGAAATTCGACTCTGCAAAGAAAGACCTTATCATGGGTCTTTCCCTGGAACATTTGTTTCAATATACAACAAGAATGTAGACATTTCATCAATAGAATCATTGTTGGAGATGAAACGTATGTTGCTAAGAAGTTCTTTCGCACCTTCTATTTTTTTACTGATGGAAAGTACAACGATCAGAATTATTCTGAAGTCATCTGAATTCATCTAGAATCTGTAAAATAGTTTCTAATCTGAAAAGTTTATTATAGGTAGAAAAAATTAAATCTTCATTTGTTTTTTAAAATTCCTTGAAATACTTACACACTATATAAGGTTGTTTTTTCTAATTGAAATAAAACATCAGATTAGGCAATATAATCTTCAGTACTAATCAGAGTATTTTCCTTAAAGTTTAATGAGATTAGAATATAAATTATAATATAAGAAATATTGTCATTGTAAGACTGTTAATTTTCAAGCATGTCCTGATCCTCTTATTATTCTAACATTCTGCTCCATATATTCACTGTAGAGCAGTTCCGTTCTAAATCTTATATGCGAATGAATCTCGTGATTGGAGATGTCTCATTAAAAGGCCAAAGATGACTCTTTAGCTTTGATCTTGAAAAGTATATTTAGTAAAAATACATCGAAGTCACCACTCAGAAGTTCAGTAATAGCTATGAATTGTTGCCTACGATTCTATGAGGTAAGTCTTTCAGAAAAATAATTCCTTGCAGATTGGTTTTCTATGCTATTAACAAATTAAAAAATTACTTCCATTGCTTTGAAGTAGGGAAAAGTTTTCCTGTATATTACCTTCGAATAAAAAATCAAGTTTTTAACAGATTGCCAACTACATTAGAACTCAAATAATTAAAAGAAAACAGACAAAATAAATATGAAACATATACAAATAAATGTAAAACAAATACGACGTACGTTTCAGAACCTCTTAAAAGATTCTCTTTTCAAGTAAACATAAGAATAAAAGAAAAACAAACGACATGGATATATAAGGTCTATAACTGCGATGTTTCAAATCTACATCCTAGTGGCCAGATTAGAAAACACAGGGAATATTAAATGTAAAAACGCTATAATACAGGACTATAGACCATATTCAAGCACATTTTTTGTAGACAGGTCCTGATTGTAATTTTGAACCGTTTTAATGACACATAATTCGTAGAATTCTCGTAGGTATTTCAATTTACGTTTACCAAAAATAATCACATCTTCAGAATTTAACCGATGCCCCGTACTTTTACAGTGTGGTGCGGTGCTGTAGTTGTTTGATCATTCGTCTGAAAATCACTTTTTCAAGAAAGTTCGGTAGTGTTTTTGGAACGATCAATTGAGTTCTTAATCCATATATTTCCTTCTAAGCTAAGAAGAGGACATTTATTTCTACTATACCGTGAATGAAAAATTTAAAATTGTGTGTGTTTCTTAAAATCTTTGAAATACTTACTCTCTAAATGGTAAATTGCATAATAGAAAGCAAACAGCAGATTAGCAAATATAATTTTGTCGTTAGTCAAATATTTCTATAAGGAAGAAATCTTTATCTAATGAATTTTTAATGAGTTATGAAAAAAATTAGAAGATAAAGAAAAAAGGAAAAGCTAAATAAAAGGAAAAAGAAAAAAATTAAATACGAAAAAAATAAAAATAAACAAAACTGCTCTATCAGAAATATCCTGCATTCAGTTGCATTGAGATAGAATCCTTACAATTCCTTCTAATCTGAGCACATTTATTTTCTACTAAAAATAAAATCAAAAAAAGTTAGATGACCAATTAGCATATATTATAACTATTTCCTTACTGTGATAATTAAGAATGTTTAATACCTAAGAAGATTGGTAATCCATCAATTCAGAAGAGAAACACAGAACTGAAAACTTATTAAATAAGCATTAAAACCAGTAATTTTACTTAATTGTGATACCTACTGAAGATCAGTCATCAGCCACATTGGTAGTCGAAGCTACAACTAAAGTTAGACAAAAAAAAATCATAGAAAACAACTATTGGATTTCAATTGACAACTGACAATCTTCAGACTGTGAAGGCACTCTTTTCCCAACAGTCAATCGACAACAGTTCTTTCAAAAACCTTGATGTGTCCAAATAACGGACGAATCTTGTGGTCTGTACGTCTTCTAAAAGAACAGCTGAAAACTGTCAAATAGCGCCAGTGGTTTTCTTTTCCTATTCCGGTTTTATCATTGCTGATGATCTTCTGATTGTAGTCTGACTAAAACAAAATATTTAAATTAATTGCCAGAGAATTTTGATAACCGTAAAGCAACAGCATATAATTTGAAATACGTCGATTTCTTTAAAAAAAAAATTAAATTGAAATTTTAATTTCAATAGTTTTAGTTGTGTTTCGCTAACCGCGAAAGCAACGCTGCGTTTCATTTCCTACGATTCATTTTTGCAAGCATTCAAAAGCAATCCGTCATATGTTTTAAAACATAGAAGGTCTCAATGGGCAGAAACCCATTGCCGAATAAGTAAAGTGAATTATAACTCTCATCATATAGCTTAAAAGAATGGAGTAAGTGGTACCGAGAGGAGACAGTCATCGTTGATCTATGATTCGAGGCTAGCTTAATCACTCCATATCAAACTGAACGACTATTCCCTAGGTTGAATAAGTGTTGTGAGTGTACACACATTATCAAGGATCTCTGCAAGACAGTATGATATGTCAGGAATAGATGCCACTAACTTTCGATTCTGTAAAGACCCTTTGCATTGGTCTTTTCCTGGAACATTTGTTAATATATAAAACAAGAAAGTAACCATTTCATCGATAGAATCATTGTGGGAGATCAAATCTGGAAGAAGTCGTTCCCTTCTATACTGAAAGAAAGTTTAACTATCGTAATTATAATGTAGTCACCTGCATTCATCTAGAATTTGTAAAATATTTTCTAATGTAAAATGTGGATATGATAAGTAGAAATGTGGATATGATAAAAAGTCTATGATAGGTAGAAAAAATAAAATATTTGTTTCTTTTTTAAAATTCTTCCAAATACTTACACACTACATGGGAATTTGTTTAATAGAAATAAAACATCAGATTAGGCCATATAATTTTCATCACTCATTAGAGAATGTTCCTTATCGTTTAATAAGTTTAGAATATATAATACAATATAAAAAAACTGTCATTGTAAAACTATTAATTTTAAAGCATATTATTATCAACTTATTACTCCAACATTCTGCTCCGTATATTCACTGTAGAGCAGTTCCGTTCTAAATCTTATATGCGAATGAATCTTGTGATAGGTGATGTCTCATTAAAAGGACAAAGATGACTCTTTAGCTTTGATCTTAAAAAGTATATTAAGTGAAAATACATCGAAGTCACCACTCAGAAGTTCAGTAATAGCTATGAATTGTTGCCTACGATTCTATGAGGTAAGTCTTACAAAAAAATACTTCCTTGCAGAATGGGTTTCTATGCCATTAACAAATTAAAGGAATACTTCCATGCTGTGCAGTAGGGAAAAGTTTTCCTGTATTACCTTCGAATAAAGACTGAAGTTGTTTGATCATTTGTCTGAAAATCAGATCTTTTCAAGAAAGTCCGATATTGGTCTTGGAACGATCAATTTAGTTCTTAATCCTTATATTTCCTTCTAAGCTAAGAAGAGGACATTTATTTCTACTATATCTTGATTGAAAAAATGAAAATTGTATGTGTTTCTTAAAATCTTTTAATACTTACGGACTAAATGGGAAATTGCGTAATAAAAAAAACCCAGCAGATGAGCAAATATAATTTTGTCATTAGTCAAATATTTCTATAAGGAAGTTATCTTTCTGTTATGAATTTTACTGGAGTTAGGATAAAAATTAGAAGTCCAAAAAAAAAAAAAAAATTGAAACTCGCTTAAAGAATTCTACTTTATTCAGTTATAATTTAAAGAAACGTTAGTTATTAGTTCATGGAATTGAAAACTGCTTAAAGAATACAGATTTTCAAAAGATTTACTTATTTGAAAATAACAGAATTATGGGGAATTCAGATTTTTTTTTCCATTATTTGAAATATATTCTTGATTCCTTTTTTGATTCTTGATATAAACTAATCATTTGAAACGTTATTTTATTAAAAAAATAGTTACATGACTACAGCATAAATAGTTACTAATTATTATAACTACTTTCTGACTGGGATAATTAAGAATGTTTATTATCTAAGATGATTGGTAATCCATCAGTTCAGAAGAGAAACACTGAATTGAAAGCTGTTACTTATGAAATAAGCATTAAAACCAAGAGCAATAATTTTACTTTACTCTGATACCTTCTTAAGATCAGTCAAGACTAGTCGTTGAAGCTATAACTAACATTGGACAATAAAAATCTAACAGTTATTGTCAGTGAAGAATTTGTTTTTTCAAATGTATTGAAAATAGAAAAAAAAAATCTCTCAACTGTTCTTGAAAAAATTAAAAAATTACTTTATTAATTCCATGCTGTGAAATAGAGAAACTGAAAAAGGTTCGAACTTTATGTTAATGTTTAATAAATTCTTCTCTATTTTTAATTCTGACATTCTGTTGTTGAGTTGCTGAGTGAATTGAATCTCATTTTTCATCAAATCTTTCTTCACTTTTTTATTTATTTCGTTATTTCCTGAAGGTCGTTTTCTTACTAAATCATAAAACTATCTTTTTTTTTATTATCGCCTTTTATTCTATTTTAATTAGTAAACAATTTGTAATGTGTATTAACTTTATTTAATACTTTTTCACAGTTATCTTATCGTTGATGTTTTCACTGCTTTTTCCCCAGTTGACCATATGGCAGTCCACAGACTTCATTCACATGCGTTTTTGTTGAAATTTTTTATGCCGCCTTATTGACATTTCTCAGCAGTCAATCTATTTCTAATAGAATATATTGTGAATGTTTTCCTGCTCTTAGTAGATTGGAATAACAATAAGTGTTTTCAAATTCGTTTCAAGATGTTTAATAAGAAAATGTGACTGCAACCTTGAATTCATTATTTCAGCATTAAATGTTGGTAAATCAGTTCAACACTCACCAACAATCGAATTAAAAATTATTTAAGAAATTTTGTATTCTAAATCTATTGATAAAAGTTGATTTTTTTTGTTCTTTTTTAAACTTTTTTTATTTTTCTTTGTTAAGAAATATTTTTTTAATTAGAAAATAGAAATAGAAACAGCAATTAATGGGTCCTGACTAAAATTACGAATTGTAACGATACTGTGATCGAAGACAAAATTTCAAAATCGTGAGAGAAATGAATAAGGAATCAAATTTTGTCATCAGCAGTCTGAAAACGAATCTTTTAAAAGAAAGTCCACTATTAAATGTAAATAATTCATAATAACCTCTTCTTCCTTAACCACATCATTTAATT
>JAFIDM010052133.1:0-12063 GCA_023159025.1 Thereuonema tuberculata | reverse complement strand
ATATTTTAAAATTTTAAATGAAGAAAATTATTATTATTATTATTATTGTAAAAAAAGTTCATATATCTGGATTTCCCCGCAAAGACAACATGGCGGGTCAAGGGCCAAAGCACATGTTGCTAAATGGAAAAAAAGTGTACAAAGGAGGTTAGAGAAGTTAGAGATGTGTTGTTGTTCATGAATTTTCTAACTATGAGTGTTGTGTTGAGTACCACAGCCTTCTGTGGAGTTGTGCAAAGTGTTTGAGTCCTAGAGTGCTGAGACTGTGGTGCAATGTGAGCGGTACCAGACCAGTGACGAACAGGACGATGGGTACAACACATACTCGGTCCTGCCTCCACTGCTTCTGGAGCTCGAGTGCTAGATCGGTGTATTTACTGATCTTGTCTGCGTGAGTTTTCTGCATGTTCTTGCTGATAGGCACTGCAATATCAATGAGATAGGTCTGTTTGTTGACCTTATCAACAAGTGTGATGTCAGATCTGTTGTGATGTATGGTTTTGTCTTTGCGAATGGGGCCCAGTACAGCTTATGTGTGGGTGACTTCGCCAATTCTTGTATAAACTAATTAAATGAAGGGAATATCTGCTTACATAAAGAGTAAAGACAATTTTTTTTTCCAGAATTGTGTTTACGTAATACTTAATACCTCTTACAATATAAGTTTTCTAAAGCTAATATTATTTTTTCCTATTTGGTCGTTTTAAGAATTTTCCGTATAAAAAGAAAGGAGGAATTTTACATTTGTTTCTTTTTAATTTTAGCAAATGAAATGGAAGATAAATTACGGAGTGACTTCTTTAAAAACAAAAAACATCCCTCCTTACGACCTGTACGAAGCAGCAACGAAACAATTCATGTTCAAATGGGACTTCAGATAAAACACATCTCGGAATTAGTTGAGTATTTTTTCTTTTTCTTTGTATTTCAGTAATATCTCGGTAAAACAAGTTAACAGGGTTATTACAAAATTATTTTTTACCAAACTGAAGAAACTCCTCAATTTTCATTTTTATCTGCAATTTTTTTCTGAGGCTTTGTACGTCTCTTTCAGTTCCCCAAAGCCTCTGAAGCCTCCAGTAAATTTGGTGTGAATACTATTTAAACAGGAGGTTTAATTACTAAAGAAAAAAAAAAATCACTTAGTTCGAAATTTCGCCAACAGGAGAAAAATGGCGCTGGAAGCGCGGAAATCCGTAGACTGTGCACAGTAAACTGACATCATAGATTGAAGTACTGTATATAAAAAGATGAAAACGAACAGCGTACGTTAGGTCCGACTGATCTGCTACTGCTTGCGCGGTGGTGCTTTGATGTTAAGGTGAGGCGTAAGTCAGTTGGGACGATTTGGAAGTCTTTAAGTTCAAATCGTTCTATAAGTGTTAAAAATATAACTAAAAATCTGAAAATTTAAAATATGACAGTTTAATTATGAATGAATCATATTCTCCTATTCTGGATTTTTATACGATAACTGAATTAATTATATTTCAGCACAAAACAGGCTACTTTTTCGAAAGAATTTGCTTTCTATTAAATTATTTTAGCTTAAAACCATAAAACCATAATAAAAACCATAAACCGAAACTATCAGATTTCTGGTTTTTTCCTTCCTTCCTTTATCGAATTTGGCCGACTACGGACCACGGAACTAGCTCAACCTGGCAACGTCAGGGTGAAGCTAGTGAAAGTCAAGAAGGGGGGACGAGATTAACATCCCGTCCAGGATAACCCCTGAGAGAGTAAGTCCCAGAAAGAAACGGACGAAACACAGAAGAAGAAAGAACCAGCCATGCCAACACCGGGATTTGAACCCAGGTTCCAACACAACGGCCACACGGCAGATCGCCGTCTAAACCGCTCGGCCATGCCGAAACGGCATTTCTGGTTTTTATTTCTTTAAAATTCAACTATTGTGAAAGTAAAGGAAATCTTGAATTCAGTTACTAGATTATTACTTTATTTATTCATAGAATCCGAAACGGGAGCAAATTTAATAGAAAGCAAATTCTTTCGAAAAATTAGCTGGTTTTAAGCTTAAATGTAATTATTCAGTTATCGTATAAAAATCCAGAATAGTAGAATATGATACATTCACATTTAAACTGTCCTATTTTAAATTTTCAGATTTTTAGTTATATTTTTAACACTTACAGAACGATTTGAACTTAAACTTCCAAATCATCCCAACTGTCTTCTACCTTTCCTTAAACCTGCACTATGCTAAATTTACGCGATCGTGCTTTACTGGTCAAACTTTACTACTAAAAAAACAACATTGCTTCTACCGCACTTCGGGAATATCGGAATGATGACCTCAGATTTAATTAGTTTTTTTTATTTTCAAATCAATATTTCATAGCCAACGGAAAAGTAGTATTGCAGGAAAAAGGCATGTTCATGGGTCTTCCTTCCTCAGTGGTTTTAGCCGAGATTGCCATGCAATTTTTAAAGAATAATTTTTTTTTCACTCAATTTTTTAGTTTGTTTTATTTTCTTTAACGTTATGCCTATGATAATGTGTTCATTGTTGCAAAATCTGGCAGAGAAAACAGTATTTTAAGCAGTTTAATTCATTAGATGCTATGTTCACTATGGAGTTGCAAGAGAATGAGAGTCTCGCATTTTTTGATGTATTGGTCATTGTAAAAATAAATCAATTCATAAATGAGCCTTACGAGAAGCCTACAGCGACCACTCCCCTTATGTCTTTCAAATCGGCTATTCCCTGCTTTGTCAAAAATAATTTAATTATGATGAAATTTAGAAAGGCTTTTTCTTTACGCTCCGATGAATCGAGCTTTAATGAGCATTTAATAAAAATTAAGAACAGATTTATTAAGAATAATTACCCCTTTTCATTTGTTTCATAGGCAATAAAAAGATCTCTAAAAAATACAGTGTTTATAATTCTTTTACAAAGAAATCTACGAATATGATATGAACAGCCTTCCCCTATCATCCTGTTCTTTTCAACAGATTGAAAAAAGTCTTTCAAAACACTGACATTAGGGGTGGATATCAGTTCAGTAATAAATTATCTTTACAATAATGATAAATCTGATATTAAGATTGTATGTATTTGGTACCTTGCCAAGATCATGAATGTTTTTTTTTGGAATAGCGTGCAAAGATTGAAAAAGCGATTCAGTGGATATCGAAGTTTTATAAAAAACGTCTGGCTCTAATATAGCCCATCATGTTTATAAAATGGGACATTCCGTTGGCTTTGCTGAATACTTAATTTTGGGGAAAAATAATAATAAAGTCTACAGGTCTTTAAAGACAGTCATATATTGTATACCGTATATGCTCCAATAGAGGCCCCCGGCGTTTATTTGCAAAACTAGCCTCGGCTCCCGGCGCTTAATAGAGACCGGCTGCTATTAGAGGCCGGCCATTATTAACAAAAACCTTCAGAACGCAATATTTTTACACATAAATACCGGCTAATATTACAAACAGCTACTTTATTTGAATTTCACATGCTACATAAGAATGTTAAAGATAAATGGCAATGTCTTTCTGTACCTTTCGCTGCTATTTGTCGTCCGAATCCGCAATGACGGGCGGCTGCCTCACCGGAAGTTTCTTTCGCGTTTTCCACCGCGCGAATCTTAAACGCAATGTCAAATGACCGTTTCGGCGGCATTTTGTACCGTAAGGTATTACGCACGACTATAAAGATACGGCGCTTACACTAGTACCGGTAGGCAAATATCAAAAACTTGGCTACTATTAGAGACCGGCTACTATTTGGCCGTGTCCCCTCTGCAGCCCGGCACTTATTAGAGATCGGCGACAATAACAGCCTCGCTGTTTATTGGAGCATATACAGTAATTAATTTTGGATTTTATTGGTTGTTAACAATAGTAATTATGTTTTAACTGAACCTGTCAAGAAAAATCATTTGTGTTGAAAAGGGGTGTTGCTCTCATAGGGACCTGAAATTTTTTTAATAAATATTTTAAAATGTGATTTTGTGTGTGCTTTTTTTTATCTTTTTATTACTAATTTTAACAGTTAAAAAAATTCTAAAATGTAATTGATACTATTATACTAATTATTTTTACTTAGGATGAGCAGAAAGAACTTCTATCGTTTGTTGCGTGGGTTATTCTTGTAAGTATTAATTAATATTATATTTTATTTAACAGAATAAAAGATAACTGAATGGTTTGCTTAACAACAGAATAAAAGAATGAAAGAATGAAAAGAGATCAATGGAAGTGCCAAAATAAATAATCGTGGGTCCAAATAAAGGCCCTGAGAATCTTACTAGGCAAATTCTGCTTCATGGAACTGTTGCATTCACAACAAATTACCATCAGTACTCCCTCGACGACGCGCTCGAAGGTCGTACGAATAATTGCAGGATTCCAAAGAGAGGTGGCATTGTGGGACTGCGATAAGTCAACTGGTCAAGCAGACACATCGCTCATCCTCTAGATCAGCGTTTCCCAACCGGTGGGTCGCGGAAGGGTTACAGGTGGGTAGCGACTTGATCCTAAAACTATCAGAAACCATCGAATAAACCATCAGAAAAGATCAGAAAAATCAAAAATGGATCATATATAAAGAAGGGATACGATACAAATATAGTTTTATTCTATATTGTTCTATTCCTATATATGTGGAGGTATTCCGATAAGGAAAGGTGGGTCGCCAGCTGAAAAAGGTTGGGAACCGCTGATCTAGATCATAGTGCTGCTTCTGTGGAAGGAATTGGAATCGATGATTGCATAAGGGCACTCATTTATCTCATCAAGGCTCTGGTCGATCCAACAGTACCCTTTTAGAGATAATCGTTTTGTTGTGAGACAAGCCCTAACTGTTCCGATATCTTTACCATCCAATGAGATATGGCATCCTGTGTAAGTAGTTTTCGGTATCTAACCGCGCTATTGCTACACGAACTGCAGATGCTGGGCTTTATTCCCGTCTCTCCTTATAAACTGGTTAATAACCCAGCACCGGAGGCTGCGTCTAGGTTGGAGCTGTACCCGAGAGATATGGTCTCCTTTCGATTAATACGAGATATAGTGTGTTTAATGATGAATCCCGCTTCTTCCTTGAAAGGGATGATCATTGTATCATCGTATGGAGGACTGAGCAACACTCAATTCCTAGCAATTTTGTCGAAAGCACACAGCCATTACAGTAGTGTGGGGAGCCATTCCTTATGACAAAGATTCGAGGAATTTTACATGCACAGCAATACGAGCAGGAGATTCTGCAACCTGTTGTTTTGCTCTTTCAATCATCTGCCAGGAGCAATTTTCAAACATGTTAAAAATCACACACGTTCTCAGCAGTACCTACAAGCAATTTAAACCGTTCCTTGGCAGCCAGGACCACAGGCTAGTTCCCCATCTTTCATGTTTGAGACATACTGGGACGCCAACTGCATCCATCATCGAACATCCATCATTTGGAGCAGCAGTTACAGAAAGTTTGCTTGATCTGCCACAAAACAGCATCAGAAAGTCCTATCACATCACTCTGTATACCAGCATGTATACCAGCATGCTGAGCCAGAGGCGGCTCAGTTTTACAGTAGTAATAATGCAATAACGATGCTGATATTATTCAATAAAAAATTTTTTGCACTGCCAAATCAATTCGCGTTCTCTTCATTCAAATTTCATTTATAAAATATCGTTCAAATTTAATGCTTCCTTTGGGAAGGAAGGACATCCTTTCAGGAAACCAAAATTTGCCAGAATTCTTCCTTAGGTTGTTCTAGGAACAATTAAGCTATCGATATATTGATTTACCATCCCTCAGGGTTGAAATCCCTGAATTAGCGTCACATTTTGTACCTGGTGGCAAAAATGGGAACTAAAATATCACTGATTCTTCACTAATTCTCCTATTTCACGAAACTGAAATTTGGCAGAATTCTTCCTGAGGCTGTACTTGGAAAAAGTAAGCTATCAGGATTTTCATTAACTACCTCTAAAAGAGTTGAAAAGGGTTGAAATCCCTCAATTAGCACATGAAAATATGTACAAGAAAATGAGCATATTTTGTAAAATTGTAAATGAGAACTAAAACACGAAATTTGACATGAGTAATTCTTTGTCGAAATTCAAAAAATGCTATTTAATCGAATTATCTATCAAGGCTTAAGGGGTGTAAAAAAAACGGGGGAGGGATGGACAAACTTTATTGAAATACTTCTACGGGGTTTTGGGTTTGCAAAATAAGAATATAATCTTAACTGTAATAAAGTTTAACGTGCGGAAACCAGCTGATGAAGGTTAGAAACCCTGAAACAGCTGTTCTGGATTCCCGGTATCGAAATTCCAAAAAGCAGATCAGTGATTTGTTTTTCATGTGCATGTATATTTTTTATTGTAATAATTTGTAATGATCACGTGATTTTTTTACCAACTGGGGAAGATTTGAAGTGATAAGATGTGGAGAAGGGCAGAAGCCCGGCAGAAACTGATGAGATCCCCCAGAAATAGTTAAGAATGTTTTTCTGGAACGCACCTGGTTCAGTCACAGGATTGCCATGGTCATCCTCAACAAAATAAGGGCCCAAGATGCTATTTGCAGAAAACCGCACACCATATTGTTATACGCTCACTATGGAGGAGTTTCTCTACATTGATGTCTGGCCGTTTAAATCCCCGGTTGTCTGTCAATTGATAAATATATTCAAATGAATATCACTTTCATTAGAAAATCTTTACATTTCACAGGAAAGCTTCATCATCGTATGCCCTCGCTAACATCATCGCACAACAAGAGATTCCGTATCCTTGTCGATATTGCTCATACATTATCCGCTCAGTACCTTATAGGCAATGTTTCTTTAAGCATTCATCTCGTAGTTGTTAGACTAAGATTCATTTTTAAGACTGTTCGCCGGAGACTTCTTTTAGGCGACTGTAATACTTGCTCGAGGAGCTTTCCTCGATTTGCATTTGTTGTCACTGTAACTGGACTTCTGGTGCAGCCTTTCCGCTTTGTCAGAACGCTGCCCGACGAACGAAATTGTTCAATGATGGCTAACATAACCATGTTTGTGGGTGGTGGTTTTTGAACTCATTGAAATGCATTTCCAACGTTTACCGTATAGCAAACTTGGTCCATTTGAACGTCCAATTCCGTATGACGGAAAATAATGCTTCAAAATAAAATTTTTCCTCCGTTGTTAGCGCTATTTGAACGTCTATCAAGTTTCAACCAACGTAAGCATACTGTTACGTTTCCGTAACGACGTTTGATAAGGTCATCACATGGTGCGCAAGAGCAACAAAGGCTTGTGATGTTCAGTTTCGTTTGTTTTAGCGCATGCCGTGTAAAAAAAAAATATTACAAAAAGAAAAACATAGTATAGTCACCTCCCCGTGATGCTTCTCGGGTCATGCTAAAAACCATAATTTTTTTTTCGGATCTATATTTGTACTCTTTCCTTTTATGTAAACCAGTACGAATAACGGGATTTTCAGCTAATTTAAATAATAAAATATTTTTTGCTAAGCATAATAAATCAAAATTTTAAATTTAAAAAGGGAAAAATTGAACAGTTCATTATTTTTCGCAATACTTGCATTCCCTTAAAACTCTGTAATTTGTGAATAAATTAACAAAAAAAAAATCAATTATTCTGTCATAACGGTTTTCTTTATCGATTCTATTGTGTGATACTCAGTAATTTAAATTCCCTTCTAACAGGTTTGGACGGATTTAACATTCACTTGGGACCCAAAAGATTATGATGGGATTACACATTTAAGCATTTCAGAAGATCTCATGTGGAAACCGGAAGTTGTAATACTGAACAGGTAATAGCTCATTTGATCATCAATAAATCCAGACACTTTTTATTTTCTTGTTTGTTTGTTTTTTAATAGTTGATTGAAGTGAATCAACTTTCATTAACCGCTTTGAATTAAATATATAAAAAATAATAAAAATGTCCGATGTCCGATTAGGCACCTAAGAGGATTCACAAAAACAAATTGGGAGATTATGCATATCATTTTTATTTTGTTTATTTTTTATTTATTCGTTTATTTATTGTTTTAAATGTCAAAATGAATTCACCTTAAATTTCATTTAGAAAACAAGAATTTAAACATAAGTAGAATTTTAGGTATGGATTCGATTACTGATATAAGTACCTACAACTCGAATTATTTTTTGGGGGGGGGGCTTTGCTAAATAATCCGAGATATTTTCAGACTTAATGGTGAATCAATTTAATAATTATATTTAATTTGTAATTATTTTAAAATAATCTGTGATAAAATTTTTAACGTGTGTGAAAAAAAAAAGTTATTGAATTAAAAAACAAACAAATTGATTTTAAAAACATAAAAACATTTAATAAAATACTTAGCATGTGGAGCCTTTCGGGTTCCTATGCGGAACCCCCTTTTCAACACAATAGTTCTACAAAGGTTCTAACATTTATATCATATAAATGTTACAAATATAACATATCATATAAATGTTAGAACCTTTGTTAGCTCCACATGCTAACTATTTTATAAAACGTTTTTATAATGTTTTCAAAATTAGTTTGTTTGGTTTTTTTTAATTCAATAACAAATATAATCTATATTATTTAATAGTGGCGAGATATTTAACCAATATTATCTAGTATTGATAAAAACTTATTTCTTTTTTTAGTGCAAGGAATTTGATGAACGACGAATTAATAGCCAATACCCCTATCTATATATTTCACGATGGTTATACAGATCTCGTTCACTCTCTGCCATTTCGTACTGTTTGTCCTCTGGATTTGAGACGATTCCCTTTTGATGATCACGTTTGCCAAATAACTTTCGTTTCGTGGTTATACAATGCAAGCGAAGTCAACTTTAGTTTAATTAAAGACTTGGTAAGTTTCAAGGATATCTTTTCAAATCTTAGGTTAAAAATGTATTTCTGAATTTTACTTAAGCAAATTTTCAGTCGCGCTTAAAGTTCACGTATAATTTATATAAAAAATTTCCATTGCTTCAAACAAATTACAAATCAAATCCTTATGACAGTGTCTATTTTATTTTTAGTTCAGTTCTTATTTCTGTTTTGATATCTTATAATACAAACCCGGCACAGTTCACATCAATGCTGAGGATTCATAATAATGACGAAATGGCCGTATCATATTCCACTTCGCTGACAAGCTCGTGGCCTGAATTTATTTTGTTTTCATTGGTGCATGATGGGCGATTTCCCTTTTTTTAACATTCTCATCTGCACGTTAAGCCTTGTTTCTTTATTGAAATGACACTTTAACAAGCTGATAACTTCGTAGTTCTGTGAATGTATTGAATCCTTAGCAGAGATCTGTCAATTCAAATAAACAAGTAAACGAACAAAATAAGTTGGTTTATTTTTCTCAACTACTATTTAACTAATGCTGGGCGAACACGTACCAATATGCGGCAATATTGGTGGACAATATTGGTCCTTTTCATTAGTACCAACCGTTTCCAGCAATACAAATGAACAATATTGCCCAATATTGCCCATTGGCGATTATCGGAAAAAAAGTACCAATTTTAGTTGGCGAGAAATATTGCTGGTGAGCGAGCGAATCACATGAACGGATGAAATCACGTGACAATGGTGATGTAGAAGGAAGGCGGGACTTTGAAAATCGGAAAAATCACTCACTCACGCCGGCCATTTTGTTTGAGAAACAAGGCTTAAAATCAGCAAAATGGGTCGGCCCAAAACAGATAATTCAAACAACAACATTTTGTCAATTGATAATGAAAGAATCTTAATTGATTTCTACAGAGGGACGGCGTTTAATACTATAGCAATTCTGTACGGAAACACGCTCTCTCTAGCTCTCCCTAGTGAGCAACGCCGTAACCAGGCCAATACTCGTAAATGAAAACCTGTATGTTCGCGCACAATACCAACTGCCAATATCAATAATGACCAATATTGTCCACCAATATTGCCGCATATTGGTACGTGTTCGCCCAGCATAAAAAATGAATTCAAGTTTTACATGAATACGAGAGGTATTCGGAAAGTTGGGGTATGTTATTACTTTCAAACTTTTCGCCTTACTCCAATTCTTCATAGAGTCACAGCTGGGAATTCAGTTATTTGATGTTTTGGGTTAGATTGTAAATCATCCAAACGTCGCTGTCAGTTTACAGACACAATTCCTTACACTCTTTCAGTTCCTCGTCATCCTAGAAACATTTTGTATTAAAAATATTTCAAGTGCAGGAACAAAAAGATAGTCTCTCGATAGTAGCTTTGGCTTATATTGAGGTAGATACTTAATAACTCAGACGAAGGTGTTAGCAGGTGCCTGAGTGGTGTATGACTTGTGTGATCACTCAATGACTTAAAGAAGACAATTCAGAAGTCGAAGAAACATCGTTATCTGTTCTCAGCATCTTCTCCTCAATTTTATAAATGAACAACTACAATTGATTCCGTAACTGCTTAAAGTCATAGACGTACCCAGGATTTTATAGTCATTCAATCAAAACAAAGTTGTGTCCGGATGGGGGGAGGGGGTTACAGAATACCAATGAACTTTCCAACCAAAATCGAAAATCCTACTTTTCTTCCGTTTTCGGAGAAATGGAAGGGGGAAGGGTTCTGATCCCATCCCTCGATACGCCAGTGCTTAAAGTCGACAAAAATAAAAATGGATTCCAAAAACTATTTACCATACTCTTTTTTTGCCAGAACTGTATTCCTGATATTTCTTTTTAACTTCTGTGATCCAGTGAATATACAATGGACTACTTTGTTTGTTTTCTTAGTTTGCTTATGAGATCCAAATCTCATCCTCCATGGCTTTATGCTTATAATACTCATCTTTAATACAATAACATTACTAAAAACAAAACAAAGATCAATTTTGAGCCTAATCGCTGTTTTTTGTGAGCTTGGGTGAGGGATTTTGGGGAGCCATCTAAAAATAGATTTTTGGGTACTGTAAAATTTTGGTGGAGCGATACTCTAAAGAAAATGAGAACCCGGTTTTCATAAATTTTGTTGTTCACTTGTTCAATAATGTAAATACTTCTATCTGCCGCCGGCCACTCTGTACCTTATCATGAACATTTGTTCGAGCTTCTTTAAACTACTGTATTTATACACTTGTTTGTCTTGACTTGTTTGTTTATGTCTCATTTCTCCTTCATTTATTCACTTAAATGTCAGAAATCTGATAGTGTAACTAGAAGTAGGGATTTTTGTGTGGTCGAACTTCAAGCCTGATGGATTAGTGATCGTCATTTTAAACAAACATCATCTGGAAACTGACAATGCGCCATCTGCTTCACTAGGACCTTCACTTTCCGAATACGCCTCGTAATTTGATTGCTATTTATTCAATTTACGGTAACTTTTAATTTTTTCATTTTTTTCCTTTACAAGAATATAGCAGACCCATTAGATGAACATAATCAATGGCAATTAATAGGCACCAAAGGAGAAAGAGAAGTACGAAGTTACAACGACTACGAATGGCATTACTTGAATTTCTACGTACATCTTCGTCGACGAGCACCGTACTATGGCCTTGTTTTGGTGGTTCCAGTTTTGGTAGCGACGATGATGACACTGGTTCTCTTCTGGCTGCCTCCTCTGGAAATCGGAAAGATCATTCTAGGAGGAGTTGCTTTTTTAATTCTTGTCTTGCAATTAATGCAACTGTATTGGGTGGTGCCACGAAATGGTGGAAAAGTTCCAGCAATAGGTAAACAGCCACAAATAAGGCTTCGCAATTAAATAAGTGACAGAAGGATTATTAACATCAATTAAGAATGTAACAATGCATCAAAGTTATATTTTGCAATCCATAAGTTGCAGCTGTAAATGAAATATAGCATAACTTAATTGGAGTTTTGAAAGAATAAATAAATTATGTTATTTAGTATGGAATCATAGCTTAGATTAAACCCTCTCAATTTAGTTAATTATTATGAGATATAAAAAAAAAATACTTTCGGTTTTTTAAATGCCTAATTGCCTAAAAATTTATAAATTGCCTAATTTAATCTTAACTTTGATCATTCTTAATGGTAAAATATTCAAATTAAATTGTGAGTAAT
>JAFIDM010052132.1:0-12067 GCA_023159025.1 Thereuonema tuberculata | reverse complement strand
TGTTCACAGTAATGCTTAAAAACAAATAGACGATCAATCATTGCAAACGTTGAACCCCAACCAGTCACAGTATCCAAGGCCCATGTAGCCCATGTAATTTTAGAAGTAATACTGCAAATGTTTAGGGTTCGTAATTTGACAACGACTTATCGTATTTTCCCTAAAAATTCCTTGGCGGGTCTTTCTTCAACTCACACCAGATTGCCAACAGAAGAGTGTGAATGCCCAGTGGCGTAGCAAGGCGGGGGGGGGGGGCGGTACCAGACAGCCTAGGGGCCCCACCACCCAGCTTATTTCCTTTTTTTTTGGTTGTTAAATAGAAGATTTCCTTTTTTTCTTTTTTTGGTCGTTTCTTAATAATGGAATTCCCGCCCCGGGCCCCCCAAGGCGTTGCCACGCCACTGTGAATGCCACACCTCTTCAATTAGACTTTTTAATTATCTTCAAGCAGCCATGATGACAATATAAGTCTAGGATCCTCAACTCATTGTTCAGGGACATCCATGTCGAGTTCTCGGCCATCATGTTTCTCAGTTTCTTCCTTCAGTGAAATAATTTCGGTTTTATTTATAGTATCTGAATTAGAAACGGTTTCTCTGAATATTATATAATATTCTAATATTCCTTTACAATCCGGTGCCCAAAGAAATCGTAACCACCAAGATATTTGTGTCCATATCTTATTATCCAACCATTTTCCCTGTTCTGAAAAAGATGATGTCGCGGGTTGGCTTTTTGCTAACCTCTTCCATTAGGGTTAATATTGCCAATGTAGTCAATAAAAATATGGGTGTATATCAGCACTCATTGGCCGTCCGCAATAGGGATACAAATTACTTAACTGCGGTCCACGTGGCCGAAAACGGGCATCGGTTAAATTACGAAGGCCCGACTGTCGTTTGTTATGAGCTAATAGCATACTTCGGAAGCGCAAGGAATCATTTTTTATATTAATGGGGACGTCCTGTTATAACGACACCTTTCCGTAAAAACTATAGCGGAATTCGTGTTCGGTAAAACTTAGAAACAATTTCCCGTGGAGTTATTAATATATTGTAAGGGTCGCCATATTTTTAGTTTTTTTTTTGCTCTGGCTCGGTAGGGTGGGAACCTTTGCTAGATGTCTTGTGAGGTTCGCGAAGCCTCTTTCCCGAAAGTGGTTTCACCTATTTTGCATCTTTGGTCGCTGCTAAGTGTTTGTGTCGTCAGGCTGTGGTTTAAATTTGACATCACTTCGTGAATCGCATTATTCGTAGATTACATACAGCTTACTTTAAATAGGATATAATAAATGAATGAACTAACTGTCTTTAGGGTATTTCGGAAATGCAAATAGCCTTTGAAGATTGTAAATTGAGGACTGCAGCAAATCCGTTTTCATAAAAACTGATCAGTTGTCATTAATTTTATAATTGAAACAAGTTTTTTTAGATCATCATTTTCATGAATAAAATTTAACTATATTACATTATTTTGCATCACTTTAAAATTTTTTATCTCCACATTATTAATAACAATATCAACTCTGAATTTTTCATCCTCAACTTCCTGACACCTTCAATTTTTGTTTCATTTTCATCTTTATTTTCTAATTATTCAAGTTATTAGTAAATTATTCGAGTTCCGCTTTAGCCGCCTTTTTTATTACAAACATTTCACTAAAAAAAGACAAATTAAAATAACTATAATTCTATTTAATTAATAACAAATGTTATGTGCCTAATAACAACAAAATGGTAACTACCGAGGAACATAGGAACCAAAAAAAATTTCGCATCTGGAGCTGTCAAGGGGAGAGACTGGGACGACCGTTTCGTCTCTCTAAGACTCATCAGCCAGACAAACTCCTACCTTCTGAGCCTGTCATCGATGGAGTTTTTCTGGCTGATGAGTCCTAAACAGGACGAAAGGCCGTTCCAGGCTCTTCCCGGTGACAGTTCGAGATGCGAAATCCTTTTGGCTCTTTTGTGCATTCCGTAGTTACCATTTTTTTCTAATTTAATTACTTTACTATTTTTCTTTTCCTTCAGTTTCTTTCAAACTTCACCTTAAACAATGAAAAATCCCAATTCTGATCCTCTGTTTGACAATGTAGAGGGGACCGAACAGATTACGTTTTCAATAGGAACCCATATCCGGAAATGTACCGCTTCACAAGCAAAACAAAATCAAATCAAGTGTTTATAAAACATAATAAATATTCTTGCTTCTGTTGGATCAAAGAGCGTTACTGACGTGAATGTCAATTCCAATAAAAAAATATTTCCAGCTTTCCTGTATGGAGAGGATTTTTTATCCAATGTCATGTCATGTGAGGTCATGAAACATATATCCCTTTTGTTTTACAGTTCCAATTGTTTGCTTGACATTGCATCATGGTCCACAACAAGAGCTGCTCGATGTGCCGACCCCCAACTTCGTAGCAGATATTGTATCTGGTACACCCGCTCAACAATAGCTGGCGTGAATTGAATTCTGTAACGGGCCAGAATTCGTGCAGGCAGATCTTCCTTCTACACTACAGGGGTGTCGTAAATACGACTCTTCCTGTAGCCCCACAAAAAAGCGTCGAGTGGAGTTAAATCCGGCGATTGTGGAGGCCAAGCAATTCGGCCACCGTGGCCTATCCATCTTCCCCCGAATGTTTGGTCGAGATGATCTCGGACGTCAAGTGCAAATTGATTTTGGTTTCGTTGTAATGCGATATGTTTCCGCAAATGGGTTCCTGTTCAAAACGTTATCTGCTCGGTTGCTCCATCCACTCTATAAGCCCTGGAAATTTGTAAAAGGAATTTTGAAGCACCCTGTATAAGCGCTGTTAATGAGATGAATTATGTCGTCAAGAATAGGTTCCATAAATTTTTCAGAATTTATTCATTTATTCCCAATAATTCCTTAAAGTCAAACTAAATAATATCTGTTCGGGAGCTTTTCATGGAAGCTTATAATTGTTATTATAAGTGTTTGTATTTACAAACTTCTGCATTTTCTTCAACTTCACTCCATCTTCAAGTTCAAATTGTGGTTGTACAAATCGAAGCTTTGAATCATATTTCAAAAATAAACAGAGAAGTTTTCTTAAATTTATTTTGATGTTATTAATTTATTAAATCATGATTTCTTAAAATATACTTGTTGGTTTAGTTATTTATAAACATTCACATTCTTTGGTCTTGGAAGTTCGGAAATCAAAATGTAAAAAAAAAATGAGTTAGAGTTTCGGCTGGTTATTCTTTGTTCTGACAGTGATAATGTTGATTTTGCTGATTCACTAATTAAGTTTAGAATATTTGGGGTTTTAAAGTAATTCAGAAATATATATGTACGTGTGTACTTCTAATAATCTCTTCTATTTATAACAGTAACTATTACTATAAGATATTCCATTATACTTACATCGGACATTTTTCTTTCTTATAATTGTCATTCAAATATTTTATTTGAATATTCAATATTATTATTAAATATTCAAGACAAACTCTGTTGATAAAAAGACGACACAGACCTAAATGTAAATGGAGAGAGAAGATTTCTGCGACTCTATGAAGAATAGAAGAGTTCAGAAGATCGATATACGTACGCATATTACTGGACGGCAGTATATCAAGAGATATTACCAGAATTTGTGTGATTCCGAAGAGTGGAAGACAGGCGCAAATAGAGATCCAGTAACGTTCCACATCGAAGACATCAAGATTCTACGATTCAGCTTAATACGATTATCAGAAAGAGTCAACCAATTAAAAACTCGGAGAAGCGATATTACAAGTGAGAAGATTAAGTCATATAAGTATCCCATTACGATATCCTTACACGGACGGGTCAAGAGAAGATTTAATCTTGCTGTGGTAGAATCGGAAAAGAATCTTGAATTAAAGTAAATCAAGTAATTACGAAAGGATTTAAAGTCAAACAAGTAATTATCAAAGATTTAAAGTTAAAAAGACATTGATTACAGTTACCTTGACAATGCAGAATAAACGAGGGTTAACCACATCAAGATCACAAGAGACTTTGTTTATAGATGTAATTTAACTTGAAAGAAGCTCAAGTAAATACAACGTATATATGTAAATATATGTAAACATTTTTAAGAAAAGAATATACAAGATTCCTTAAAGTTTTTGACTTGCTTTGTTTTTGAATATGCTATGTCGACATCTAAAGTTCAATCATCTTAGGTAAAAGAAAATATCAGGAGTATAGGTTTAACGGATTATTTTGTTTAGGTAGACGGCCCAACACCTCTTTATACCACTCAACATCCTAAGTAATAAAATAATTCTTATAGCGCTCCTCCACACCTAAATGTACAGTAGAAGAAATAAAGACAGACAAATTCCTATCCCAGAAAAATACAAATTTTAATTTTATTTGGAGAGAAACTAAGATTCTTATTAAATATTTATGTAAATTTAACATATCCAGTGGGTGGGAAATAATTATCCATGGCAGGGATATGTCATTCATATCCATGGATATTTATCCATGGGATGATCCAAGCCAGTGGTGGAAGGGGGAGAAATTCCCCCCTACAAATCGCATTCTGCTTTAAAAGAGAGAAAAAAGGCATAAATTTCGAAGAAATTTTTCAATTTTTATTGTGATGCTCAATAAAATCACTCGTGCATTTTATATAAACGCATATTTTTCCACATTATGATTGTCCTCAAAGACGTCAAACATCGAGGAAAGAGGAAAAAAAAAGAGTAAAACTCCATACGTCCTAAACTTTTCATTTTACATTTCCTCAATAGTCCATACAAAAAAAATGAATTTTTAGGAAATCGATTGCAAAATATTTTACATTAACTACAAAGATGAAAAATAAATCGACTTCCTACAATTAATTTTTTTAATTTAAGATTCTTTTCATATTTACTTATTTAACGATTTCCTGACTTTGTTCCTGTAAGTGATACAATGGAACTTGTCCATCCATTTAATTAATAATTAAATTTAATTCTTCCAATTCTATTGGCCATTATTTAGGCCTACTAGGCCTATTTTTTAGGTCAATTCTATTAGGCCTACTTGGCAATCGTTAGGAACATTGTCAAACAGAGGATCAGAATTGGGATTTTTCATTGTTTAATGTGAAGTTTGAAAGAAACTGAAGGATAAGAAAAATAGTAAAGTAATTAAATTAGAAAAAAATGGTAACTACGGAATGCACAAAGGAACCAAAAGGATTTCGCACCTCGAACAGTCACCGGGAAGAGCCTGGAACGGCCTTTCGTCCTGTTTAGGACTCATCAGCCAGAAAAACTCCATCGATGACAGGCTCAGAAGGTGGGAGTTTGTCTGGCTGATGAGTCTTAGAGAGACGAAACGGCCGTCCCAGTCTCTCCCCTTGACAGCTCGAGCTGCGAAATTTTTTTTGTTTCCTTTGTATCTTCGGTAGTTACCATTTTGTTGAATTATTAGGCACATAACATTTTTTATTAATTATATAGAATTTTTTTTTTTTTTTTGATCGCGAATCGGCCAACTACGGACCACGCGCTAGCCCAACCCGACAACGTCAGGAAGAGGCTAGAATAGTTAAAGGGGGACGAGATTCTTATCTCGACCTGAATAATCCTGAAATTGTAAGTTCCAGGGGAGAAAAGGACGAAACACAGAAGAAGAAAGAAACATCCATGCCCGTGCTGGGATTCGAACCCAGGTGTCCGGCATATAGGCCACACGGCAGACCGCCGTCTATACCGCTCGGCCATGCCGGCACGGCAATTATATAGAATTATAAGTTAGTTATTTTAATTTGTCTTTTTTTAATGTATTGTTTATAATAAAAAAGACGGCTAAAGCGGAACTCGAATAATTTACTAATAACTTGAATAATTAGTTTCGAAAGATAAAAATGAAACAAAAAGGTGTCAGCAAGTTGAGGATGAAAAATTCAGAGTTGATATTGTTATTAATAATCCCACCCAAAACACTTCGTGTAAAATAAGTTGCCAAGACTCACATGTCATAATGCTTTCACTGTTAAAAAGATATGAGATCTCATGTAGAGCCAAGCCCCTAACTCAACGAGGCCTAACTCTACAAGCCCCAACTCTAAAAACCCTATATCTTGGTCAAAAAGTATGCCTTGGCCGTTTCGTGGCTGTCACACAGACAATCCCATGGAGGGATTCATTCCTTAATGAATAAGTTTATTGTGCTTCATTTAATAAAGTTTTTATTTTGAATGAAATGTTTATTTTTACATCTTTTTATTTCTAAAGAATAAACAATTAATTATCATTATTTGGTCCTAGAGGTTCATGATCTTCAATTCCAATTCTAAATGAATCAGTTTATTGTGCTTCATATAATAAAGTTTTTATTTTGAATGAAATGTGTATTTTTATATCTTTGTTTTTAAACAATAAACAATTAATTATCATTACTTGGTCCTAGAGGTTTATGATCTTCAATTCCATTTCTTAATAAATCAGTTATTGTGCTTCATATAATAAAGTTTTTGTGTAAAGGATATGGAGTATGCCAAGGCACACTTTTTGACCAAGATAGTAGGTTTTTTAGAGTTAGGCCCCCTTGTAGAAGGAGAGGCTTGGCTCTAGATGAGATCTGATAACTTTTTAACAGTGAAAGCGTTATGAGCATCTTGGCAACGTATTTTATATGAAATGTTTTGGGTGAGATGAAATAGTTCCATGAAACGGCCAAGCCATACTTTTTGACCAAGATATAGGGTTTTTAGAGTTGGGGCTTGTAGAGTTAGGCCTCGTTGAGTTAGGGGCTTGGCTCTACATGAGATCTCATATCTTTTTAACAGTGAAAGCATTATGACATGTGAGTCTTGGCAACTTATTTTACACGAAGTGTTTTGGGTGGGATTTCATTTCTTTTTGTAAGATGAGATCTGATAACTTTTTAACAGTGAAAGCGTTATGAGCATGTGAATCTTGGCAACTTATTTTACATGAAATGTTTTGGATGGGATTATCTATTACAACTAAATTTAGTTTTAAGATTATTTAGAAAATGGATTTTTTTTCAATACCCTACTTTTCTGTTTTTCTATTGGTCAACTTGTATATACAAGCTGTTTGCACTTTGGAAGAAATCACATTATTACACATATTATTTAGGCCGAAGCATTGAGGGTTCGACGTATTTCAGATCTTAATAAAATCCAAAGTATAAAAGCTAAATAAATGAAACTTGGCGTATTTCATTAGTATGGTAACTGCATCATATCCTGAAAATCTGAGCTCTCTAGTATTATCCAGGCCGAAGCTATGAGGGTTCGAAAATACGACTAAACACTTCCAGAAAAGGTACGTTGTGCCCTTCCTGCCTTCGGCTCGTCTTGGCGGGGGCACTGCCGTGCCCCCGGATTAACGAATAAATTCCGAAAATTCGCCATATCTGTATGAATATCGCATTTATTTCTTTAGAGTTGAGGAGGTGAGTGTAAGTTTATTAATCATGAGTCAGTTAGTCAGTCAGTGAATCATGGACGAAATCGACGTATTTTAGATATTAATAAAATCCAAAGTATAAAAGCTAGATAAATGAAACGTAGCGTATTTCATTAGTCTACTAACTGCATCTTATCCTGAAAATGTGTACTCTCTAGTATTATTTAGGCCGAAGCATTGAGGTTACGAAGTATTTCAGATCTTAATAAAATCCAAAGTATAAAAGTTAGATAAATGAAACTTAGCATATTTCATTAGTATGGTAACTGCATCTTATCCTGAAAATTTGAGCTCTCTAGTATTATTCAGGCCGAAGCTGTGAGGGTTCGATAATACATAACCAGAACCCCCCCTTTATGAGGGGTTTGAGGGTGAAAGTTACAGATTTCTTAATTTTTTTGTTGTTGTGTGCTAATCCTAGCCTGCATACCGAATTTCAGCTTTCTAGGACTTCAGGAAGTACGCTAGAAGTTTTGATGATCATGAGTCAGTCAGTCAGTCAGTCAGTGAGTGAGCGACGGAATCGACGTATTTTAGGTATTAATAAAATCCAAAGTATAAAAGCTAAATAAATGAAACTTAGTGTATTTCATTAGTCTGCTAACTGCATCTTATCCTGAAAATTTGAGCTCTCTAGTATTATCCAGGCCGAAGCTATGACGGTTCGAAAATACGACGAAACGCTTCCAGAAAAGGTACGTAGTGCCCTTCCTGCCTTCGGCTCGTCTTGGCGGGGGCACTGCCGTGCCCCCAGATTTACTCAGCAATAATAATATAGAACTACGTCGTTAATATTTAACTTCACAATAAACTAAGAAGTACCTACCGAACCCTAATCTTTTAATTAATTCTCTAAACAAACACCAGATACTGTAAAATTATATATTTACTCAGCAATAATAATATAGAACTAGGTTGTTAATATTCAACTTCGCAATAAACTAAGAAGTACCTACCTAACCCTAACCTTTTAATTAATTCTCTAAACAAACACCAAATAATGTAAAATTATATATTTACTCAGCAATAATAATATAGAACTACGTCGTTAATATTCAACTTCGCAATAATCTAAGAACTATCTCCTAACCCTAATCTTTTATTAATTAAGTCTGTAAGCAGACAGCAGATACTCAGAAATTTATTATATATTTACTAAGCAATACTATTATAGAACTACGTCGTTAAGATTTACCTTTGCAATAGTTAATTGTAAATCCTAAGCAATTACTGAAAATTTGTTACGACGAAATGCTTCGAGAAACGTTGTGCCCTACTTCTTTCCTAATACACTGGTTTCACGGAACTAATAAAAATTGGATTCTTCGCATTTTCTAGTTTTAAAGCATCACGTGACCAGTCAGGGCGGAAGTCGGTAGTTGTGACAAGTTGATATACCAATTACAGTCGTTTCCAACATGGCAGCCATCGTTCCCACCACTTCTCAACGAAAACAACATACAGAATGGAGCGAAGGTGAAACTGTAATTTTACTGAAAATGTGGCGAGAAAATATTGATGATCTCAGTAGAATGAAGCGAAATTTATGAAAAAATGAAGGTAGAATTAAAGAATCATACAAGATAGATAAAACCTGCGTGAAAATCAAGAACCAAATTGTTAATTTAATCAGCTTTCTAGGACTTCAGGAAGCACTCGAGGTTTTGATGATCATGAGTCAGTCAGTCAGTGAGTGAGTGACGGAATCGACGTATTTTAGGTATTAATAAAATCCAAAGTATAAAAGCTAAATAAATGAAACTTAGCGTATTCCATTAGTCTGCTAACTGTATCTTATCCTGAAAATTTGAGCGCTCTAGTATTATTTAGGCCGAAGCATTGAGGGTACGACGTATTTCAGATCTTAATAAAATCCAAAGTATAAAAGCTAGATAAATGAAACTTAACGTATTTCATTAGTATGGTAACTGCATCTTATCCTGAAAATTTGAGATCTCTAGTATTATCCAGGCCGAAGCTATAAGGGTTCGATAATACATAACCAGACCCCCCCTTTATGAGGGGTTGAAATGTGAAAGTTACGGATTTCTGAATTTTTTTGTTGTTTGTGTGCTAATCCTAACCTGCATACCAAATTTCAGCTTTCTAGGACTTCAGGAAGTACCCTAGAGGTTTTGATGATCATGAGTCAGTCAGTCAGTCAGTGAGTGACGGAATCGACGTATTTTAGGTATTAATAAAATCCAAAGTATAAAAGCTAAATAAATGAAACTTAGCGTATTTCATTAGTATGGTAACTGCATCTTATCCTGAAAATTTGAGCTCTCTAGTATTATCCAGGCCGAAGCTATGAGGGTTCGAAAATACGACGAAACACTTCCAGAAAAGGTACGTTGTGCCCTTCCTGCCTTCGGCTCGTCTTGGCGGGGGCACTGCCGTGCCCCCAGATGTGGAGATAAAAAAATATAAAAGTGATGCAAAATAATATAATATAGTTAAATTTTATTCATGAAAATGATTATCTAAAAAAAATTGTTTCAATTTTAAAATTAATGACAAATGATCAGTTTTTATGAAACCGGATTTGCTGCAGTCCTCAATTTACAATCTTCAAAGGCCATTTGCATTTCCGAAATACCCTAAAGACAGTTAGTTCATTCATTTATTATATCCTATTTAAAGTAAGCTGTATATAATCTACGAATAATGCGATAGTAATTTATGAGACTAAAACAAAATGTACAGAAGTATGATGTAAAGAAATATGTTTTAAAATGAATAAAAAAAAAAAGGTGTAATTCGGAATGCTTCATCCTGAAGCACTTTTCACGTGTATAGTTAAAGAGTTTTTTAAAAATTATTAAAAGGCCAATACCCAAGATCTTTTTTAAAAACATGAAATTAAAATTAACTACAATACATTAGAAGCGCAGTGGTGCCTCAAAGAAAAAAATACACAATGAAAAACTCTTCAATGAAAAATTAGTGAGAAAATTTATGTGCCAGCAGTGCATAGGCCTCAATGAGTTTTTTTAAAGCATAAAATTCAAACTGCGCATTTGAATTATTAATAAATAACAATGGGTGAGACTAAATTATTCACCAAGTGATGTCAAATTTAAATCACAGTCTGACGACACAAACACTCAGCAGCGACCAAAGATGCAAAATAGGTGAAACCACTTTCGGGAAAGAGGCTTCGCGAACCTCACAAGATATTATGCAAAGGTGCCCACCCAACCAAGACAGAGGAAACAAAAAAAAATATAAAAATAAGGCAATACATACAATACATTAATAACTCCACGGGAAATTGTATCTAAGTTTTACCGAGCCCGAATTCCGCTATAGTTTTTACGGAAAGGTGTCGTTATAACAGGACGTATCCATTAATATAAAAAATGATTCCTTGCGCTTCCGAAGTATGCTATCAGCTCATAACAAACGACAGTCGGGCCTTCGTAATTTAACCGATGCCCGTTTTCGGCCACGTGCACCGCAGTTAAGTAATTTGTATCCCAATTGCGGACGGCCAATGAGTGTTGCTATACACCCATATTTTTATTGACAACATTGGCAATATTAACCCTAATGGAGGAGGTTAGCAAAAAGCCAACCCGCGACATCACCTTTTTCAGAACTGGGAAAATGGTTGGGTAATAAGGTATGGACACAAATATCTTGGAGGTTAAAATTGCTTTGGGCACCGGATTATAAATGATTATAAATACTATTCAGAGAAACCGTTTCTAATTCAGATAATATGAATAAAACTGAAATTATTTCACTGAAGGAAGAAACTGAGAAACATGATGGCCGAGAACTCGACATGGATGTCCCTGTACAATGACTTGAGGATCCTAGTGTTACATTGCCAACATGGCTGCTTGAAGATAATTCAAAAGTCTAATTGATGAGGTATGGCATTCACACTCTTCAGTTGGCAATCTGGGGTGAGTTGAAGAAAGACCGCCAAGGAATTTTTAGGGAAAATACGACAAGTCGTTGTCAAATTACGAATCCTAAACATTTGCAGTATTACTTCTAAAATTGCATGGGCTACATGGGCCTTGGATACTGTGACTGGTTGGGGTTCAACGTTTGCAATGATTGATCATCTACTTGTTTTTAAGCATTACTGTGAATAAGTAGCTCCGGCTGGAGCCAGAGAATCTATATTACTTAAACCTTTAATTTCTCTGTCTGTCTGTCAAGTTTTTTTGATGTCGGAGCGGAGCAATCACAAATTTCGTCTGCTCCAAAGCCCTGCTTTTTTTCACTCTTGTATTTATTCCATTGCTGTGATAGCACCGTTATTGTCAGTGATACATCGATCATTATAAGGTCATATTCCTTTCTCTAACAATTACAGTATTATATCTTCTTAAAATGCCAAAAATTTAAACATAACTAACATCTTATAAATAACTTCTTAAATACACAAACACCTATGGCAATATTTCGACTTTTATTTTCAAAGCCTTATTCATGCCTTTGGAAAGAAGAACACGTCTCCTTATCCTAAAATGAAAAATAATAATACAAAACAAGAATAACTTTTCAAAACAAACAACTTATAACGTGATATCACAACGTTCATACACAAGCCAATTCATTGTTAAAAATTCTTCTAATCTTTAAATTTAAAATAAACAAATTTCTAATAAACA
>JAFIDM010052131.1:0-12071 GCA_023159025.1 Thereuonema tuberculata | reverse complement strand
CCCGACGGTGTGCAGACATGAGTGGTAAGTGGCGTAGCGGTCGGTACAAGCGTAGATCTCGCTCTCTCAGCCGTCTGTGAATGGTCATGGTGGACACTCGTGTGCGGGTCGCACGTCTGATGGTTGATAACGATGATTCAGGCGCTGTGACAGCTGATGTAACAATCACTATCCTCCCGCTCTGCTGTGGCCCTAAGTCGACCACTCCCTTCATGACGCTGAAATCTGGCATTGTCCACCCATTCTTGCCAGCATCTTCTAATCGCCGCATCACTTCTACCCATATGACGAGCGCTTCTCCGATTTGCCCAACCTGCCTCTTTCAATCCAATGATACGACCTCTTTCAAACTCTGACAGTTGCACGTAATGAGCTGGAATCCTGCGGCGAGGCATTTTTTCAGTCGTTGAAAGGTATCCTAACTCGCAATGCAACAGAAATTTTGACCATCAGATTGAGAATCGCTTCTTATATACACCTACTGAGTGCGTAGTTCAGATATAATTCTCGCTATTCATTCATTGGACACCAAAGTTTAATCATTTGCGTGGGCGGTCCCAATGTCTTTGCATACGAAATTTCATTACAATCGGACAACTCTTTCCAGGTTCGTCGTTTTTTTAATGCACAAGAAACAACAGGTATTTAAATTAAAATATTTACTGTAATAATTAATTACAGAAATGATGAGTACAAATGTAGATTGTTTCAATATGAAATAATGATTCAATGTTATAATAATAAAGTTCTAGTCCTTCATTAATCATCTGCTTCGTGGCAGGTATCTTGAAATTCCATCCATAAAATTTAATCTTAAGAATTCTCCCTTCCACGTAATTTATCAAGTCGATAAATATCTCCAAAATAATAATTTATTATTTATGCTAACTCACACTCGATGAAATAAATGTACACTTAACAAAATTCAAAGTTAATCGCTAATTCACTACTTCGTTGAATTAATATTTTGCACTTAACTTTTACGTTGCACTTAATTTCTAATGCGTATCGCATTCACTAATATTTAGATTAAATCATATAGATTCACAACTTGTGATTCTACTAATTTCACTTTCATTAATTCAATAATTTGATTACTGTATTTATTTCACTATCTTGTAGCACACACAAAAATTTTCGTAGAAATTAATTCTTGTTTTATCAATTCCCGTCGCACAATATTTGAGGCGTTCTCTTCCCTCAAAATAATAGAATTGAAAAACGTACTTACAATAATTCGTCTAATGGCTTTTCGACCTCGGTGATAATGCAGTAGAATGGCTACGTCGAATGGCCTTATTCACCTGTGTGTAACTTCGCTGTCTCGAGAAGAATCCTTTCCGTTCACTTCGTTATATTGGGTTTTCTCCAAGATGTCTTCTCGAATCTCCTGATTGACTCATATGGCTTTAAATGTGGCGGGTTCTCTTCTCCTCCCAGCATTCAATGCATCCACTGTTTGAAGTAATATTTCTTATCGTCTGCTATCGCTAATAGGATTACTTCAATCTTCATGTCCGTCGAAATAGAATTATATCTGATAATTCCTATTTCTCTTAATCTTTCGAATAAAGTCTTTCTTCTTAATTTACTTAATTGCGGGGAAATACCTTTCTTTCCAGATTAACTATTCTGTACTTCTTAGGTCTTCGTATATCTGGCCGAGTTCGGGCTTCTATCATCCGGGTATTCCCATTAGCTTTCTTCGTTAATTCTTCCGTTGATTTCTGACTTCTGAAGTAAAGGATTCTTCTGTAACTATTCTCGAACTTTGCTTCCTAAGGTAATACTTCTTATTTCGTTTCAGAGATGCACTATTAATGTCTAGGCTGCTCCGTTCTTCTGTAACGTTGTCTATTAATCTTAATTTTGAGCTTTCTCTTCTGCCAAGCTTCGTGCGTTTTACTCTTGTATCCAGACTTCGGACTTCAACCATAGAACACAGACTTCGGTGACAAGACTATCTGCTCTCACCGTTCTTACTTCTCTACTGTTCTCAAGATCGACTGTTCTGACGTCACAACTGTTCTGACATAGCATCTGAACTGAGTGGGCAAATTTATTGAACTCTTTCTAATTCTCAGTCGACTGTCTCTGATTCTAATTCGACTGTCATGAGCGAAGTCGGTCAGCTGATTTTATCACCAAATGATCGCTGACGTCATCAAAACTCACAATGCAAATTTATTTAAATTTGACAAATATAATAATAATAATAATTCTTTAAATACGTTTCAAGCCGTAATAAAATAATAAACTAATTTTGTTAAATTTATTTTAAAAAAATATTTAGAAGATTCCATCTTCACTTTTTATACTAATTATTTTATACTTTTAAGTCCGTCTTAAAAACATGGTATATTAAAAAATATATTTTTTTTAAATAATTATTTTCTGCTTTTTATTCTTGTGTGTAAGCAATTTTTCAATCGATTTCAAACATTTAACACGAATTTAAATTTTAAACACGATAAATTAAAAGAAAAAAAAAAAAAAGCCGCTGCCTTGCAATGCACGGCAATTTAGAGCAGACGATTCGTGCAGCACCGACCTATTATCCGAAGAATTAGGGTTCCCTAACGAACAGACAGACAAGAAAGCCAGTTAATATTCCATTGTCATCCATTTCTGTGCTATGTTTAAAGTTTCAAGTAGCTAGCTCATCGGGAAGTTAGTTTAAAATCAATTGCAAAATTTGTACCGAACAGACAGACATCGAAGAAAGCGAGCTAATAAAAACGTCTTAAAATAGTATGTTACAAGTGATACATCGTGCTTCAGATCTAAGATCATTAAAATATTGACCAAAATATTTTATCCCAAAGTTTTCCATAACTTAAATTTATGGTCTCGACACTGTTTAAGAACCATTCTTCTAGCTCAAAGGGAAGAGAGAGGCTGAATTCAAAACGATGATTCTTCGTATAATAGAAAGAATTAATTAATTGCAGTAAAATTTGAGGATTTGTTGGAAAATAAATAAAAAATTAGCGGCTTATTAACATTTGTATAACTTACTCTTTTTACAGAAAGTTGCTTTTCGATGGCGACGATGACGTTTCCTTCAAGAACCCAAAAGTAGAGGCACTTGTAAAAGCCTTGGAGGATATCTTGGATAACAAAGATTCTGAACCACCTCCAGTAATCACTGAAATCGACACTTTACAGAGTAGTAATGAAGAAACGTGTAGAGAGGATGAAATGGATAAAGATGAAGAAATAAGTAAAAATGAAGTGAATGTGTTGAAGAAAAATATATAGCGGGACAAATTGCCTTTGAGCCTTTAACCTTGCAAATTCATATATAGTGTAATTTTTTTTTACATAATCATTATTGAATAATAGGGTTTTTTACGTCTACTTTAAAAGTTATTGTCCTTTTTCTTGATGCCTGTACACTTGACTAGGACTAATTTAATAGAAATTAAAAATTATATAAAATTGAATTAAAACATTAAAAGGTCACAACCAGGTTTTCTCCCCGAGAGGGGAATTTTTCAAGTGATGAAATGTTACTGCAACAAGTCAGTAATTAACAAGTAGTAATTTACAACTGAAATACATTTGACATAAATAAAACGGAATTAGCAAATGTTTCATAAATACAGATGTTACAAAATATATGATTTATGAAATATATGAGAAGACTAAAGCCCGTTTGTTAACACTGGATATCTAATAAAATTATTACTATTCCTTTAATACACTGGTTGTGGGGAATCCTAATTTAATCTGAACATTCTTAGGCCAACCTACTATGTGAAATTAATTTTAGTATTAGAAATATATTATAAATTTCATGTAATTTCACCAATGATAGTAGAAGCAAATCAAATTCACCGCAAAATAAGACACTCTGTTATCGATTTTTATTTTAAATTTAAAAGGGCGAATTGCATTATTAAAAAAATTCCTCCATTTTAAATTATTTTTCTTAAAAACCAGAATTATTTATTTCTTGTTGCACTAACGATAATCAACACACAATAAGAGCGCTCTAATACTGAAATTATTTTGTATGTCATTAGATCGTTATATCTCGTAATTTACCTTAATATTATTAAATGATTCAACATTTCTTATGAATCGGCAAATGCTTAACATACCATTAAAAGATCAATTTGCAAAACGTTCGTTGCGACTTACGCAATACTAAAGCTATTTTGAAATAATAAATCACTGAATTTATACATTAAGAATCTCAACAATATAAATCGAGTAAATATGAAATGAAACTGATGTCAAGACATGACCCCGTGATACGTAGAAACAAAGTGGAAGGTTATTAAATAAAGCGGTCCATCCAATGGATGAATAAACATCAAAATGTAATCAAGATGTAGTATACTGATGCATCCGTGCTAACTGACAACTCACATCATTTAAAATTCAGCAATATTTATTCTGGAACTGAACAAACTCCACAATTTCACTTGTGTATTCGATTTACTGTAAGAGTACTAAATATTAATCATAATTTGATTAAGTCAATTCTGCCCCCACAAAATTAAAAAAAAAAAAAATCACGTCCGATTTCGCCGGATTGTAATACAGGATTCAGTCTTTATAGGCAACAGCACGAATCCAAACCAACGAACTTCAAGATATAAATAAGGTATTTTTAATTTTTGTACAAGAAATTTTATATTTATAACTTAATTTTGAAAGAAGATCACTTGACGACTCTTTAGTGCGGTCTATCAAATGGTTATCAGTTTCCCCAAGGATGGACACCAAGATCAGCAAGCTACCATACAGATAAATGGGCTTTTTGTTCATTTCTTCAGCATCGTCTCAGGTTCCTCCGGCATCTTCAATTTTCTGCAGCCAATGCTTGATGTTACCATAGTCCCTGTCATCGCATTTTATTAGCGCCTCCGCATGTTGCAATATGGCAGCAGAAATGATTGACAAGTTTTTCTTACTCTTTCCTTGTGGTCATACTTCATAAATTTCTCGAAATGCTGAAACAGAAACTTAGATCTGATCAGGAAAGGCCACTCTTTTTGAAGTTCCACAAACAATAACGGTGGCTTACAAGTGATAGTCGCTCTCTGAGCATCAAAGGTCTCTGCCCTCAAGAACTCGACCCTTTCAAAGTCGGCGTCATCCTGGACGAATAACCTCTTCAGATCCCATTGCATCCGTTCGGGTGTATTGTCTGTCGGTCCTACGTCGTCATCGTCATCCGACATCATTGGTTGATCCAAAAATCAAGAATCGCTATTCTTGTTTTCCACAATGATCTCCTCTTCTGAATCTGAGAAGTCATCTTCCAGTTCATCACCTACAATGGCGTCAAACTCCATATCGGAGATCTTTTTCCTATTGGCGATGTCTTTAACAGCGTGAGTTACCAGGTCAAACGCCCTTTCGATGTCGCTGTCCATCTGGTCGTCCGTTTGAAGCAGATTTACCACTGCTTCGGCCAGATATTCTATTTCGCCAGCATCACTTCCGTTTTCGTTCCACCCACTGTTTTGTTATTCCACGTTCTTCTTGGACAACTTAGGAATTCTGTAATTGTTCAGTGTATGGGGGTTCCTCCTGTGCAGATCAGGTGACACTTCCGGTGAGGCAAGATCCAGCAGTTCGCCATGGTCTGCTTTGATCTTTTTCGCAGTCCCAATAGACTTCCTGTCACTGCCAAGCGTTTTGTTCGACTGTTGACTCATCTTCTTTTGTCTTTCCTTGTGCTTGGCATCTTGTTTTCGCTTTAGCATATTTCGGCTTTCCTCCGCCTTTGCCCTCTGTTTTGTTACATACTGAATTCTTCGCTTCATTTGCATTGCCATGATTTCCACCTCATCTTTCGGAAGGAGGTCTTGATCATCGATGGAAGAACGAAATGACTCTGGATATGTGTTCACGATCTTAGCCGCCACTATCCTTAGCACTAGCTTGTCAGGGTTCTTATCAAATTTCATTATATAATCGCACAGGATCCGCACCATCTTTCGATACGAAATGAAACTCGGACGGCGCCCCTGAATGCAGGAGAACTTCAGCTCTTCAGGCATCCGTGTTCACGGGATCTTACAGCAACTCTACCATGGACGGTACAATATATTAAGCTTAAGGTTTTAAGTTAAATACGATAAGAAATTTTATAAAGTGGGGGAAATCGATTGCCATTACAATATAGTAGTTCTAAGAGTTTTTAAATAGTAATTCTGTTGGAATGTTAAATAAATAATATAATGTTCAGAAATTTTACAATTTTCATTTAAATCTTCGAAACCTGTTTTGTTAGTAAAATTGTTTAAATTACTGATAAGTCTTAATTTATGATAGCATGATGAAGATTACTAGATTCTAATTATCAAATGAAGCTTCTTAATACTTTAAAAGAAATATCTGAAGTTTAAAAACGTAGAATTAAGAATAAAAAAAAATCACCCAGACCACCCAGCATCTCTTTTCATCTTGCTTGATTTTAACCCTATTGAGTTGTTTCTATAAATATATTTCTAATTTCCCAGTGCTTAGTTTTGGTTGTTGCAAAGAAAATATCCATATTAAAAGAGCTGTCTGATCGAATCAAGTTGTTATAATTGCAAATTTAGCTTTTGTCGTCATCAGGACAATGTAACGATACTGTCAATATAATGAATGCTTTTGTCTGTCAGATTGGAGGTGATGGCGGGTAATCTTGTAATGCAGACACTTATTCCATATGGAAGCCATCTCTATTCCCTATATACTCTGCTGGCAAGATGGCGGCGTTCTCACATTTGTAGCGATTAATTAAATAAATTTTTAATTATTTTTAAACAAATATTTTTTTTTTAAAATACCACGTTTTTATGACGGAGTAAAAAGTATAAAATAATTAGTATAAAAAACATAACGAAAAACGTGGGGCGCATGCAAAAGATAATTGAGATGGGATGGATGGAGTGTATATTATCTTACGCCTTTCGTTTTTCATTATACTTTTTATACTAATTATTTTATACTTTTTAGTCCGTCTTAAAAACATGGTTGGTTTATTAAAAATAATTTTTTTTTAAATAATTTTTTCTGCCTTTTAGTCTTGTGTGTTTGCAATTTTTCAATCGATTTTAAACATTTAACACGAATTTAAATTTTAAACACGATAAATTAAAAGAAGAAAAAAAAGCCGATGCCTTGCAATGCACCTCATTTCAGAGCAGACGATCCGTGCGGCACCGACCTATTATCCCTAAGAATTAGGGTTCCCAAACGAACTGACAGTCAAGAAAGCGAATTAATATTGCATTGTCATCCATTTCTGTGGTATTTTTAAAAATTCAAGTCTTTAGCTCATCCGGAAGTTAGTTTAAAATCAATTGCAAAATTTGTACCGAACAGACAGACATCGAAGAAACCAAGTTAATAAAAATATGTTAAAATAGTATGTAACAAGTGATACATTGTGCTTCAGCTCGAAGATAATCGCAATACTGACATAATATTTTATCCCAAAGTTTTCCATAATTCAGGACGGCCATTCTTCGTGTAATAGAAAGAATTAATTAATTGCAGTAAAATATGAGGATTTGTAGGAAAGTGAATAAAAAATTAGCGGCTTATTAAAATTTGAATAACTTTCTTTTTTAACATAAAGTTGTTTTCTTATGGAAACGATGACATTTCCTTCGACATATTATTGGACAATGGATTATTGTCCATTTTCTTGACGCCTGTACACTTAGACTAGACTAATTTAGTTGAAATTAAAACATTAAAAGGTCACAACCAGATTTCCTTCCCGAGAGGGGAATTTTTCAAGTGATGAAATGTTACTGCAACAAGTCAATAACTTATTGCAAACATAGTTCAGTTCTCGTTAAGTATTTTGATATTCTATTAAATATTTTATAAAATCAACAGTTGCTTTTTACTGTGTTCCTATTTGGTTATTAACATAGTTTTACGAAGGTAAAAAAAAAATATTTAGAGAGCCTTGACTTCTAGCATCATTTGTTTGTTTTATTAGGGTTAATATTTTGTAACACCTATATTTGTGAATAAATGTGTTTATGAAAAACATTTTCTAATTTTGTTTTATTTTTGTTAATTGTATTTCATTGTATTTCAGTTGTAAATTGATACTACAGTTCAGCTCATGAAAGAAGAGCTTTTGATTTCGTAATTTCCTTATGGATTGATGTTTCCAGGACGTAACAGTGCCATCTATTGCTAATATTCGTAACTGAAATCTTATAAACATTACGTAACCATTCTGATGTTTGTAGTTTCTACAATTACGAATACATTTCTATTTCTGTTATTATTAGTTTAAGAATCTTGTGGGTTATTTTATTGAAAATTGTTTTGTTTCATTAATTGTTGAGCTGATGACGTCATGACTGGTGACATTTATTCCAGACAACATCGATCGCTACGTAATGACCACATATGGCAAACCCTTCTTTTTCTGCAAAATATTGTTACTCTTCAAAAATGTTGAGCTACTATTTCACTACAGGCAAGTTTGAAATACACACACATCACTACAGCTTTTGTATTTTCTGTCCTTCGCACCTTTTAGTCTTTTACAAAACCATTCATCTTACTCAATACCCATGACGGGTTTCAATTCGGTGAAACTTTTAACAGTTTTTTTTTTTTTAATTTAATAAATTTATAGTTTCAGTCCTACGAGATCCTATATTACTATGATCTATGTCTGTAGGTTCTGTATATATCCTTTAGGTTTTACAGATAATAAGATTAAAAATACTATTTGTATAATTATATAAAAAATTATTGCAATATAGCGCTATTAATGTAAATACAGTCGGACATCTATTTAACGAAAAGCTAAATCCCGAACAATTGATCGTTATATGGAAAATTCGTTAAATAGAGATTCACCTTTTAAAATTACTTCAAACTACATAAAACAAATTTAAAATATGTAGACAATAAATATTATTAAAAAAAGTAATAATTTTAATGACATAAAGCAAACATTACCACATGCATACTTAAATTTTACTAATAAAGTCTGTTAATTTTGTCCGAGTTTTTTTTTTGAAAAAGGGTTTTCGCTCATAGTCTGTCTCACAACTTTGTAACGCACCAAAAACCCCTTCAGACGTATTTTCTTCAAATTGTAATCCGCGTCGGATTGTTTGAAACGATTTTAGCATTTCATCATACTAAGGTTTTTTTTTTTTATTTCTGCATCATGATCATTTCCATTTTCATCATTATATGGGGATTTGGGTTGGACTGGGAATTGCAGTTCCTGGTCAAAATGGAAAGAATGACAGCTATTGGCGCTTGGTAAAACTATTTCAAAGAGAAAAAAAAATTGATACCACGAAAAAGTTCGTTAAATAGAAAATGCACTTCGATATTTGGAGTTTATTTTACGAAGAAATTAGCAAAATGTTCTTGGTTCCAAAGAAAAATTCGCAAAATAGAGGTTCGTTAAATGGAGGTCCGACTGTATAATAGTATTCATGTAAATATAACAGTGTTTATGTTATTAAATTAATAACAATTCTAAAAAAAATTTTTAATATTTATTCTTAAACCATTACAATCCAAAAAAGAAAATATTTTTTTCAACATTATAATATTTTCAATCTACAACTAAAAAAGATAACAGTTCTAAATTTCTTTAATGGTTATATTTAAATCATTACAATCCCAAAAACAAAATTACTTTTTTTTTTAATATTACAGAATGCTATGTTAATTAAATTGCTTTTTTATAACTATTAAAATCCAACCAAAAAAAAAATTTTTTTGAACATTAATGTGTGGTGCGTTAAATTAAACAATAAAACAATATCATTTTTAGTCTTACAAAATAAGTATAATCATTAACAAAACTTTTGACTTAAACTATTAAAATATCAAAAAAAAAAAAAAAGGTATCCTATTAATGTCAGTAAATCAAAACCCTACATCATCCCTAAACCTACTCAGTTTTAAAATAATCATTGCCGGTGGCACTCGAACACATTGAAAAAAAAAATCATTCTTATAAAATACAGTCCTTCATTATTCTGTAGCAGTGAAGATAAAAATAAATGTATTCAGGTTTTATTTATTCAATCAGAAATAGGTGAGATCACACCTAAAAGCAAGATAAAACCTCTCATATAGTTCTCTCTACGTTCACCTTCCTAAAATGGAAATTATTACTTTCCGGTAAGTGTGTGTCTGCTGCCATGGAAGGACGTAGTATAAGAGTGTAGCCTACAAATATATATATAAAACCTTTTCATTAACAGTAGTTCATAAATAATACTTTTAATATGTCCTGTCTTCGATTTACCATCACCAATTAAAAAATAATGCTGTGAAAAAAGTTTTTTTTAGGAACAGAACTTCCTAAAATGCATTGTAATTTTTTTTGAAAAATTCTATATTCTGAGGACTCATTTTTTAATTAAATATTTAGTATAAATTTTGGCAGTTTACCCTCAACTTTTTTTTTTTTGTGACAAAGCTTAAACTTGGAATAAAAAAAAGTAAATGGTTCATTTTCTATTGACTGTTATCTCATCCCCGTAAATTATTTTATATATGGATCTTACAAATATTTAGAAAATACTATTAATACCGACCATTGCCCCTATTCCATACATAGAATTGACATTGTGGGAAGCAAAAAAATTTTTAGTTTATTTTTTGCATAATTGCTTAATAACTTTAAAACACCCATTCAGCTGCAATTAACTAATCATTTACATTAAAAGGTGGACCTATTGTTTATTAGTGCAGTAGTGACATCTCCAAACAACTATTTCTAGGTATATTGGCGATCATCAGTGGAGAGTAGTCACTGTAAACACCTAGGTCCAATTACGGAGGTTAGTATTAGGATAAAAAGGGAAAAGAATGGGACCTCCAAGTATAAATTAAAAAACAAGAAATACACAATAAAAATAAAAGAATAGAAATTCATGTGCCAGTCTCCGCTGGCTGCAATGAATTTTCTATGGGCTTCAAATGAGAAAAAAGCCCCCAAAAGCTGTTTAAAATGTGTCACAATAAAAAATCCCTAACTTTGATTTCACTGTCACGGAAAATAGCTGGAATTACGATAAAGATATGTGGTAATCGCGAGGTGAGAACTGGATAATAAATAATATGCTAAAATGATTGTCACATGTCCGTTCTTAAGATTAGGCTTATTTAGATTAATATTTGAAGTTTATTTTGACTTTATCTTTTGTTATTATTGATGTGATCTTAGCTTAAAAACACACATATGCACATAAATGAGAAAAGATAATTTATAAAGCGAATATATAATACTTTGAACCTCATGAAAAATAGAAAAATAATCGGTGAAAGCTTCGTAAGAAATCCAAACTATCAACAGAAAGCAATTGCAAGACAGGTGGCGACATCTATTGACAACCACGCGAAACTTTGCAGAATACAACAAAAATTGTAAACTTCGTTTAGAACTTTCAGTAAATTTTGAATAAATCGAAAACGTATAAAACATATAAGCCCTAATATACATTTCTGATCGAAAGTTAAATTATAATAGTGGTATCAGCAGAGTCCTATTTGAGAGGGATATCAACAATAAAGATTGCGACCTCGATTTGGATAGAATTCCTTCATCGAAGAGAATCTACTAATACTGATGGTCTATTTTACTAAAAAATGTCAGTCAAGGAACTAAAAATAAATTTGAAATTTAACATTGTCTCATAGAATCCATAGAAAACAGTAGCTTAAAATATTTATTACTAATTACAATTCCGACAGCGTTAAAAAATTACGAAAAGCAATTTTTCTTTTTTTAATTTTTATATCTAAAGATTTGTGTAGGTTTAAGATATTCGTTTACATAACGATTATTTTTTATATCGTCAAATTAAAGAGAAAATCCTATAAATATTTTACAGTCAAATTATTTGAAATGGTAATTATTTAGGCTAATATATATTTATTTTATTTTATTTTGTTCTTTTGTTCATGTAATGATTTGAATCTTCCGATTTTAAGTTGAAAATAAAGGATTTTAACTTTAAAAACAAACTATCCCATTTATCATATTAAGCAGAAGATTATATTTTTTTTTATTTGAATATCCAGAAATTACAGTCCTGCTAGGTTCTACTTCT
>JAFIDM010052130.1:0-12071 GCA_023159025.1 Thereuonema tuberculata | reverse complement strand
TTTTGTTTTGTTTAGTTATGTGCGTTCTTTGGTTTATTTTACTGTAATTATTTAGCACATTTATATAAACGCACTAAAGATATACTGAGGGGGAATTAAATATATCCTATTCATTTTGGTGCTACGCTGTTAATTCTAAGGCCCAATTAAGTGATGATAGAACGATGGTGTAAAGATATTTAATTTAGCTAGCACCAGCATCAATATTAGTTTAATAATACTGATTTAAAACTCTATCATAATTTATTTGGTTACATTTCTATTTAAAAATAAATTGCCCAAACTACAATATTAGTATTCTCTTTTTAGAATGCATGAAAATGGAAATAAAAACTATATTAGGAAAAGTGGCAACAATAGAAAATATATTTCTATTGCTTTCACACAAAGCCAATACATTTTGTAGATCTTACATCTTCACCAGTAATAAATCATATTAAATACGTACTTTGTTTTTACACGTTACCAATCCTGCACATTCTCCCTTAAGGTAAAGGAGTTATAACATAACCTATACAATCCACGCGGTGAATAAAGATTCCCCCAGAATGCAACGCAGCTTATAGATTGAGCTTTCCTGGCCGACCGCTAACATTGAAACAGAAGAGAAGCGACCTCTTCTCTTTCAATGTTAGCGGTCGGCCAGGAAAGGACACTCTATAATCTGCTTTGCATTTTGGGAGGATCTTTATTCACCGCGGGGATTGTAGCTGCTTTCTTTGATGGTCTATTTCAGGACGGCTGGTTATTCCAATCTGCCTTCCTTTAATATCAGCTTAAAAACCTTGTACCCATTTGATAGAGTGCTGGGTGAACCAGGGGGTCCATCTGGAGAAGTAATAGCCATGGGAAAAACTTCGACCACTGTTGAGAATTGAGCCAGCTTCATTCAGTTAAGCCCTTAAACAACTAGACCATCACATTTTCTAATGGCTATTGAAATTTACACTTATCGTGATCAGCCAATGGTAAATAGCGACTATTCGCATCTCTAATTCTTTAACCAAGCTCTAATCAGTCTAAATTATATTGCTCCTAAGATCTAATTTCTTTTTGAATAAAAATAAACATTCTTAATTTACCTTAAATATATATTAAATAAAACACAACTCCTGTGAATCGAAGACTTCTTTATTCTACTACACGATATTTCATTTCTATGAACGAGAAACTTCTTCAGCTTTAATTACGAGGAAAAGAAGCTTTCTGCCTCTTCCTCTACATCTGTTATTCGCTGTGAATACAAAATTTAAATAATACAATCTATTTTTTAATATTCATATCAATATACTTCTTTGTTGAAATTAACATTCATTACCATTACCATTAACATTCATTAAATTACCAATATTTTTCTTTAAATTATCATACTGTTGTTTTGTTCAAATTAACAAATATTTTTCTTACGTTCCATTTTATAATTTCTTAAGATTATAAATACGGTATTTTAGAAATCGTAAATAGTGATTTTTCTGCGATCATTTCGGCGAGAAATGAGCTATCGACTTCACCAATTCCCTTTCAGTTTCTTAGTTTTCTTTCTTTATTTTTATTTAGAAACCTCTTAAAGTAAACCTCTTACTAACACATGTTTACTAAACATCTACACTCCGATAATTAAGCACTTGTTAATCTTCACTCAGACATTAAAAAAATATGAATCGAGCGAGAAAATGGATGCTTATTCCCAGTGGCGGACTTACCTATGGCGCCGCCCCTAGGCACGATTCGGCCGGCCGCCCCTTTGTGTTTCGCGAATAAAGAAAACGTCTCAACGTCATAGCCGATTTTTAATTATTCGTCATTGACACGCTTTTATTCATGCCTTTTTCCAAGAAAGACATAGTGAAATAAATTATTTTGAATTTTTATTAATACGTTTTGAGATGAAAAATTGTTTTTTGCCATTTAGGCTAGAGTGAAAATGAATAGATATATTTATTGCTGGATGTATTTAATGTAATAAAGAAGTTATAATATCATGATTTATACAATAAACTATATTATGTACAATATTTTATCGTAATATGCTATGAAATATTCATATCTTCACTATCTCATTCCTTGGTGAAGAAGATTCAAAATAAGACAGCTCACAAGATTTGTAAGTTTTAGTTATTGCACTTAAGAAATAATACTTTTTTCACACAAACAGGAGCATTTGTCCTTTTTGATATAATAGTTTATAATGATAAAAATAGTGTAAAAAGCTATCATTAATATTCTTTATATGTGGAATATATAGTATTGTTTAATAGTTTTACTACGAAAACAAAACTTTTAAGGTAGTATGAAAATATATTCTTACATTAAACATTTACGCCTTGCTTTCATAACAGAAAATTCTTCTATTAATTGTTCAAAATCAAACTCTTCGCCGTTAAGGATCTCGGCTTCAATAAGAATTGCAAGAGAATTCAATTTTTCTTCCTTTAGAGTAGAACGTAGATATGACTTAATCCTCTTTAATGATGAAAATGATCTATCTGCGGAACAGTTTAAAAGAAGGTCATAACACACTCACACCATTCACATCGATCCTTCTTTTCGTATACGTCAAACATATCATGAAGCGAGTCCATATATTCTACAAGAGAATCATAGAGTCGGTTTGCTGTTTCAATGGACGTATCAACACTTTGTAGAATTTCACTTACTTTTCCAAACCTTCCTAATAATATCTGTCCAAATCTCCAACATTAATGCAGTTTCTAATCTGTACATGCCATTCACAATACTACAAGCTTAATTTTTTACAAGAGGTTTTTCACACGGGTCATTTCGGTAAAAGTGTAGGGCTTAGATTACAGTTTCTCAGGTTTCACACAAGCTTCTGCACGTATCTTCACATGCATACCACCTTGTATCAGATAAACCTTTCACAGTTTTACTTTTATGTACCTGGCACTGCATTAACTTCTCCCAACGTTTTGTAGAAGGTGTGAAGAAATTATATACATTTTATACTAAATTGAAAAACGTGCATGCCTCCTGGCAACAGCTTGCAGTACATGTGCCCACTAAGTTGAGTGAATGTGCAGCACAAGGGACATAAAGCATTTTGGAGTTAATTTCTTTAATACGTGCTTATAAGCCGGAATAATTTCCAGACATATTACTTGCATTATCATAGGATTGCCCTCGACAGTCATTAATGTTAATGAAATGTGATTCTAAAACATTTAGCACAGTGTCAGCCAAATTCTCTGATTTGTGTCCGGAATTGGGAATAAATAGTAAGAATCCTTCAACAGGTAAACCATCTTTTCCAGCATAACTTATTGCAAAAAACAATTGGTCGGCGTGAGAGATATCTGGGGTTGAGTCTACTACAGTAAAACCTCGTTAAGTTGTCACCCGATAAGTCGTCACTCCGTTTAAGTCGTCGTTTTCCTTTGGTCCCGACAAGGTCTCATACACAATAATATAAAATAACCCTCCTGTACCCGTCACCAAATTTAATTCTACTCCGGATAAGTAGTCACCCTCAAAATGGCCAAAAGCATCTTTCTTCCCCATTTTTGCATGCCATCGTGTTGTCTTTATAGCCCTGCCCTTCACTTTAAGAAAGCCAAGCCTTTACGGGGAATTTTCGACCACGCCTGTCACTTCATTCCTTTCCTACCCCTTCGGGGGATTTAGGTTCTTGTAATTTCGCTGCTAATCATTCGAAGCACACTTCTCGCTGCGACTCTGTCGAGTGTAGACTTTTTCTTGACCGCTCCTGAGTGTGACTTCATTTCATAAGGGCTGTTTTTTCACTTGCAATTTCGTGGTTAGATTACGTTTTTAACATGCCAGGGAAACGAAACCTCGTTATCTTTTAAAGAAACAAAAGACTTACTTGCACTTTTTGAAAAAATCAAATGTTTCGAAACAGCTTTTGCCAAAGAACACCATATTCCCAGGACTATATTAAACGATATTCTTTCATCGAAAGAAGTAATTGAAGAAGCTGACAGCAAAGACAAAAGAAATAGAATGAGGAAATTGAAGTTTGACGAGATCGAGGAGATTTTAGTTCGATGACTAAAACATGTCAGATCGCATAATGTGCCGATTTCTGCCGTGATTCTCAAAGAAAAAGTCATGGAAATTGCTAAGGAGTTGAACATTGAAGATTTCGGCGGCAGCAATGGTTGGCTGGAACGTTTCAAAGACAGACATTGTCTTTCTTTTAAAACGATTAAATGGGGCAACTATAAAAAGTGTTTTTTTATTATTATTATTTTCATTCATTTGCATGTATTGATTTCTGAAAATCTTGTTTTTCTCACCGAATCCTACAGCAATTCATAAAAATACTGTATTTCAGTATTTTTTTTTTTTAAAATTCCCACTCCGCCTAAGTCGTCACTCCGCTTAAGTCGTCAAAAATTTTGGTCCCTTGAGTGACGACTTAACGAGGTTTTACTGTATTACAGAGAAATATTTAGCACTCTTGATATCATTAATGATAATCTTCTTAACTTTACTAGCAAGTAAATCGACAACTTCATCGCATATGGTTGAAGAAAGATAGGAGGTTTGTTCTGGTCCTGGGTTACCGTATCGTTCAATGTGATTAACCAGAAAGGGATCGAATTCAGCAATCGGCTCTAATGACATCATAAATTCCCCATTGTGCAAAGAACCAAATTTTTCATCATGGCCGCAAAGAGGTCGGCCTCTGCTTGTTAATTTTTTTACAACCGCAAAAACACTAGAAAGAATATTTCTCCAGTATTTAGTCTGAGCTTCTACATATGAATCAGACTAACCTGGAATAGTTCCTAAGCTCTTTTTTCGTGTTAACAGATCTAACTCACAATTTTTATGGTCTTCATGTGCGAACAAAATACTTGCAATGTTTTTCCCATCTGATATGCCTTCAGTAGAAAGTTTTGATCTGGTAGAAGCAGAAGCCACACATTTTGAACCAAAAAGCTTGCATGGAGCACTACTTGGAGAATAAACTAAATAGTCCATTGACCTTATCGCACCATTAGCTAATTGAGGATAAAAAGTACTCTCTGTCAAACATCTTGTTTTGTCTCTAATTTTCCTTTTGGACTCTGAAAAATCACAGTTCTTATTTTGTTTAGCATCGTTGCATCATTTACTATTCATTCAAATATCACTTACAAGTCCAGCGCCATTTAAATTGTCCACTTGCACGACTGTTTCACTATTTTTGCTTTTAATTTCAGGATCAACGTTTGAACATTTATCACTGTCTGTTTCAGAGACTTCAACTGTGTTAACAGTTTGAACTTTACCAGTTTCTTTATTAGTCGTATTAGTAGTCCTACTCCTACTATTGGATTATCACAGATTTCATCATATTGGCTTCCGTTTTCATGTTGGCTATTTTCATCTACTTGCCCTTTTTTAGAAAAATAACTGTCTACTCTTTTCACAGATTTTAAAAGGTTAGTCTCTCTCGCTTTTCACTTGACAGTTTGCGGAATGCTGCACCACTGAACTTTTTTCGTTTGTCACTCATTATTTTTTAATGTCGTAGGCAAATTATCACTGTACCTGTACTTACTGCATAACCGCTTTTGATTACAAATTTAATATCCTAATGTTAAAAATACTAATTACGAACCGACAAGAGACAAACACACATCATCTATGTCTGCCACTAGAAGCACTGGTACTGTCACACTGACAGTTACAGTGCTCGCTATTGTTTGGTTCTCAGCCTATCACGAGAAGACATTTAGCCACGCCTCCGTCACGAGGTAGGCGACGATTCCACAATTCTATTTGAGGGGTTTGGTTTTCCATTTTCAGTGCATATGTACAGATTTCGTTTCTTGGTTATAACAGAGGAATTGATGATCTAAATACGATATTATATCTATTTTTATTATATTATAATAATAATAACTACGTTGGATTTTAACGATATATAAAACTGATTTGCTATTTAAGAACTGTTATATTTATATTCTTTCTTATTTATTTAAATTATGAAAAATCGTAATTGTATATAAATTATATTAATTAATATGAGAAACAAATCACTTTATGGTAATAATATTTTATTTAACATTTATTGTTGACAGTTAAAAAAAAAATACTTATTTAAAAACAATCCTGATAAACTTTACGGAACATTTATACAAATTAAGATCATTGGCATTCGCACTTGTACTAAAAGATTAAAAATAGAATTAGATTGACAATAATTATAATTGTAATGATAATAATAATAAATGCATGAATAACAACTGCAAGCTTTGATATATTGGAAATCAAAACTAAACTAAAATCATATAATATTATTTGCAATAATAATAGTCAATCAAAACACCAAAATAAAATTGTTAGATCAATCAAAACTAATCAACAATATTGCAGGTGACGACTTACATTTTAATAATGAAAGATCGTAACTTTTTTTTAACGAATTACAAACACTAATTCGTGACTTTTTGCCAGAAATAAATGTAATCATCAATCAATGTCCTCAATATACTTAAATAGAATAAAATATTCACTTCATCAGAATCCACTGATGAATTTACTCCATGTCATCATCATTACTGCACTATCAAATCGGATCCAATACAAAAACGAACATTCTCCACTGTTTCTTCAACTACAGCATTAACTACAGTTTTTATCATTTTTCATAATTTACTTGTAAAAAATAAAAAAAAATTCTTCCGGCTGCCGCCCCTTAAAGGCTGCGCCCCTAGGCACGTGCCTAGTGTGCCTAATGGTAAGTCTGCCACTGCTTATTCCTCGTTTAAGGAGTATTCCATGATTGGCTGTCTAAAAATGATTGTTTCCGCTACTCTCATACGACAACATGACTGGGCTGCCGCTGATTCCGCTCATCTCTTAGTCCATCTTATCTTTTCTAACACATTTACTAATGTAAACAGTGCTGACCTCTCGAGTTTTAAATTGAGGAACTGAGCCCTCCAGGTTGAGGTTAGGCTAACAATCTAATCTCATACAAATGGTCAAGGAAATTATTACTTAAGAAAGTCTCTGAATGGATGGATATTTTCGAAATGACCGATCCAGAAAGGAACATATATCGTACTTGGCACACAGAAAATAAAAAAGTAATTTTAAAACTTTTGTAGCATTATTATTTGATGTTAGATCAGTATAAATTACAGATCAAAGCTGGCTGTAGCCTCTTACCATAGAATAATATCAATAAAAAAAAATCGCCACTGTTTTAAATCAGTGAAGAAAAGATATCAAAGGACTTTGGAGTAGCTTTTGTAGTATCTAAGGAATACTATCAATTATTTTTCATGAATTTATAATGAATTTTAATTCGACTAGTTTAAAGTTCCGCTCCAAGTGCCGTGGGCGGAGCGAAGTGTTTCATCACTGGCCACATATCGCTCTCTGATTGAAGGTCGTGTATTATGTTATTTGCATAATGTTGACTCGCAGCTCTTGAACAGGAAGGAAAGCTTTTCAAAAGCATTAGATGCTTACCAGCACTTCCTGAGTAACGCCAACGCTGTATTCAAAATCTGTTAAGGCAGCACTTGACAAATTAATGAACGGGTTATCATTCGTTATTTCCAGACAACTTGGCCTCCCGATTATCTGATCTCACCCCATGTGACATCTGGATATGGGGTTTTTTGAAGAACCAGATGTAGCTCGAAAGATGTTAAACTTTCAGATCTGAAGGACTGCATTAGACGTCAACAGTGTTCTAGCAATTCCATAAGACGTATTGTGTTCTGTGGTAGAAAATGCCGTTTTGCGAATATATAACGTTGTTGACAATAATGGTTCAAGTGAATTGTATTGTTACAGTGACATCTATTGGCCATGTTTTATACTATTTTTTTTCTTTCAATAAATTGTTTGATTACACACAATCATTACACATCGTTTGAATGACATGTTTTCCAAATTTCTTTCCTTCTGGATCCTTAGAACGCGCTCCAGAGCCCTCTGTTTAGAGGAACTGTAATCTTAACAGGCTTGTGCATAAGTAAAACAAATTTCCTGAACTTTGTATGATGTCATTTTAAGGTGTCCGCAAAATATTAAAACTTTTAAAACTTTATAAAACGGATAAAAGCACATAGATTAACACTTAAATATAAACATATATATAAATGTGATTTCGTTTCAACCAGTAGTTCCAGTGGCTATCATCTTCATCTTACTAAAAGAGAACGAGAAACGTTCATTAATACGGACCTTTCAGGCTCTAACGTAACCAATCAAATAACCGTGGAACCCTTGACATTACATTGGGGGAGGGCTTTTGCTTGATATATTTAAATAGTTTTAATACAAATCACTACAGGAAAATCGACCTACAACTTAATAAATTATAAACAAAACAAGTATAACAATAAATCCACAAAAAACAAACCTTTCAGTAAATAACTGTAAATACGAAATCCCTTCAATCAAGGATAGATCCTGCACAACTGCTTAGCTAAACATAATTTCCTTGATTACCTGTGCCGGCGTGGTCTAGTGAATTATACGGCGGTCTCCCACGAGACTGATACGCTGGCACCTGGGTTCGAATCCCGGCGTCGGCTTGGACGTTTACTTTCTTTCCTATGTTTGTCTTCTTGACCCAGAAGGATCAAAAGCACACCTGGGGTGGGCCCTCGGCCCGATGCCCAATAAAAAAAAAAAAAGAAAAAAAAAAAACCTCCTTAATTGAAATTATGATTAGCACATAAAACCCTTTATTTAGTAATTATAGCCTCATTTACTGTTCGTTTTCAAAAGCGAGAACCAGTACTAGCAGACGATTCGACCCCGCAAAGGGGTGATACGCTGAGATGGGGACTTTCCTAAGACCTGTGGTTTTTTTTTTTTTTTTTTAGTATCTGTTATTTTTGCAATTGTATTCATTCTTTCTATAATTCTTTCCCGAAAAGCGCAAATAGAACACAGCTACTAGTAAACTAACACTGATAGAAACTAAGCATCCCCTCTTTACTTCTTCTCACCCCTATTTTGTAGAAATCTAAGGAGACCTGACGCAAGCGCAAAAGCATTGAAGCATTGAAGGCGTAAACAAAACCGAACAGTACTATCATCATGTTGTTGCAAAATTTGTCACCTAAGCAAAAAACTGCAGTTAATCCTTTCATTAGAAATAACACGAAGCTTGCTGCAACTAAAGCCGCCATCAATATTAATCAAGCTAAGCAATTGTGCAGACTCTATCCTTGATTGAAATTATGACCAGCACACGTAAAACCATTTCTTTACGATACCCCTTGTTTGGGACATCCCTGCAAATATATTGGGGAAACCCGACGTTCGGTAAAAATTCGCATTATTGTATACTTGTATGCTACAAAGAAATATAATTTTAATTATAATGCAGCTACTCACAGCTATACACGAAACTGGACAGTCCTTCGACATGGATAATAAAAAAATATTAGATTATGAAATTGACAAATATTTAAAAAGTCTCTATATATCTTATTAAATAAACCTTTTTAAATAAATAAATATCTTATTAATTGAGCGTGTTTCCATTGGCACAGTCTATGCTTATAACATATTTCCGCAAGATAAAACAAAATAAAATATGGAACTACTCTTTTGCAATAAGGATTTTTTTCCCTTCCGTTTTCTATAATAACATCCCATTGCTGATGTCTAATGGTTCAACCGTTGGTTGATTGGTTAACTTAGAGCCTGAGAAATCCATAACATTATTGAACATCTCTTGTTCTCCTTTAGTCAGATGATAGCCACTGGAACTAGCAGATGAAACTAGTCACATTTTTTATATTTTAAATGTTAATCTGTGTACTTTTAACCATTTTTTTAAAGTTTTTAAAAGTTTCCTGAACTTCTTAGAGAAAAGTATTACAATTACATCGTTAATAACAGTACTACTCAATAAACTAGTTTCTTTATTATATTATAATAAGAATTCTTATTAGCATCAAAGTGTTTTTGGAAACTTCTTCCATTTTGAGCAACTCCATTTCCCTAAATAGTATTTTATTTAGAAAATGGCTTCTTCTCTCTAGGTAATTCCAAGGAGTTTCATGTTTTGGGAATTCCTCAATTCCATTTCAAATATAAACTGAAATTATTTTACAAAAATATACTTGTTCTGAAAGCATAATTAAATTTGTGAAAAGATAATATTTTTTGCATTTCATTTTTTAACTGGATTTTTATAAATAAAAGGAAGCTCAAGGACCTTAATTAGAAATCCCATTAGAAAACAAAAGTTAAAATCCATTTCCATTGAAATCAGGTAATTCTCTTGAAACAATTTCTAAGTAATTTTAGTAATTATTAGGAAACCACACCTTACATAAAAGTTATCTCCTTATTCAATTAAAATTCATTTCTATGCTGTTAAAACATTCCTTTAAACTACATTTATAAAATAATAATTGAGATTAATAAAATCTACTGATTAAAACCTCTCTATAATTATCTTTTTGATTACGTTTATATTTCAAAATAATAGCCAAAACCATAATATACACGTATTAGAAAATATGAAAACGGAAATTCGAAAATATGATATGAAAAGATTAGTAACAATTTCTGGTAAAACTTACTAAAGTTAAATACAACTTCATAACAATGGATTTCATTATATTTAGATGTGATTTTGTCTCTAATTACCAACCCAAAAGCTTACTCAAAACTTTTTTTTTTTAGCATTTTATTCGCTATTATATAAAATATATAATAATTTTCTGAATATCAGTGATTTCAGAGATGCTCATTCTCGAGGTGTTATTGTTATTTATTCCTGAAGATTTCAGTATCTTTCTTTTAGAATCCAATCATTTTGTTTAACTTATCATTCACCTACTCTCCAAAAACAATAACAAAATTAAGAAAAACAGCTATCAAAGAACACATCATTGATAGTTTGTTTGAAATAGGAAATTACGATTCAATCATTCACTAAATATTAATTACTTAGAGATATTCATTCATTGTCTGTTTGATGATAACATAAATTACACATATTGATTGGTAAAATAAATAACAAATAAAAGGAAATAACATTTCAGGAAAAAACATAGTAGATATTTCTAACTTTTCAATAATACCTTAATTACAAATTACAAATCATTCCATTCGATTGATATCTTACTTACTTACAAACGTTTTGCAATAAAAGTTTTCTTTTCATTTAACAATTGGTTTAATATGCTAATTTTAGTTTTTAAGAACTTTTAATATGTTTAAGGCTATTGAAAAAATTTGGCTTTTTATTCTTACACAGATGTTTTGTAAACATTGAAGACTAATGCTACAAATTAAAAATAAATCTAGAAATACGAAATAAATAAGATTTGAGAATTTTCCAAAGAATGTAAATGCATTGATAAAATTAAAATAAAAAATAATCTACAAAATTTCAAAGATCTTCCGAGTTCTTCAGTATTGATTAATTTTAATTTTTTTTTCCTTCAGGTGCCCCAACGGAGGTAAGCATTAAAACAATTTATTTTTCTTTGAATTTTCTAAAACGAATATAAAACCTAAATAATAATGAATGAAAAGAATGAATTAAACCTTATTTACTCTTACATCTTCCCTTTCGCATTATTTCACTTTTCCTAATTTTTTTAGTTACACAATTCCACCTCATCCCAAAACGTTCACTAAATCACAATTCCCCTCTAAAAAAATGAATTAAAGAAACTTTTTATTTCTGTTTTTGTAAACCGATAGAGAGCAAATTGAAATACTCCATATTCTAATCCTCAGGATTTAAGTATTTTTACTCAGTGATCTGGAAACTGGCAATCTGTAAACCAAGTCATTTAGAAGAGAAGTTTCAGATATAAATCCATTTGTAGCGAAAAAAAATCCCGAACTCTTTTATTTTTGTAAATCCAAATAGATTTATGAATGTTGCTTTTGTTTTGTTTTTTGATTTTTTGTTTTTTGTTGATGCTGTCATGAATGAATTATGAAATAAGTCTTTTAGATTCTGGTGAAGATTAAAAGAATAATTTACTGGAAACTTGGTTTTGGATAGGGAAGTAATTAAAGTACAGCAGGATGATTACGGTTCAACGTAGGTTTATCACAGTGAACCGAAGTTCAAAGTTAGTTTTAATCAGGGTCGC
>JAFIDM010052129.1:0-12071 GCA_023159025.1 Thereuonema tuberculata | reverse complement strand
ATTTGATCTTCCTGAAATTCATAATGGTGCAAAGCAAGAAGTAAAATAATTTGCGTGTGGTAAAAACTGGACTGAAACAGATACTGAAACAGACTTGCAGTTTCATACACCAACAAAGTTATGTTAATTAATATTATTGGTTGGGCCAGCAGTGCAATAAATATACTAAAAAAAAAAAAAAAAAAGGTTTTACAGACAAGTCAGTATCGTTACTTCACAGCTAATAAGTGAATTTGGTCTGCTAAAAAACAGAATCAAAGTCAAGGAAAAATCTTTTTTTAATCTTCATTCGCAATTTTCATAAAAGTGATTTTTTCAGTTTTTGAAAATTATTTTTAATTGTATTTATTGATGAGATTCTGAAAAAATTTCAATGAAGAATCTTGAGTTGAATGATTACAAAGATCAGCATTATAAGGAAACTTATTTTGTGCAATGTTCTTTACAAAGACGAAATCCGCTTATTAAAGGCAACAGGAGAAGGAAGTGGTGCTGCATTGAAACACCTTCATTGTATTTATTATGCCATTCCTGAAACGGACGAAAAGTAAGAATAATATTTTAATTTTTTTTCTTTTTGTTTCCTTTGAAGACAAAGATATCAAACCTCTGACTTTATAAGTTTATGGCCTGATACCTAAAACTCAAATACTAGGGTCACAATTTTTGGAAAAGTACAAAAGAAAAAGAGGGGCAAGAAACAGTATATTTTTTTTACTCATGAAAAAAGCAGCAATTGGGCAATTTAGAGCAGTAGTAGAAATAGAACAAAATAAACGAGAATTTTAAAAGGATGAGAAAAAGTTGCAAAATGCCTTAACTGACCTCGAGGCCAAAAAGGAAAGAAAAACTGCCCTAAACATAGATGTAGCTTTTTCCTACATAAGAATAGTTAAGTTTTATAATTTATTTATTTATTGCATAATCTTTGCTCTTAGAACAGATGTTAACATATCTTTGTCATCGACTCCCAATCGAGGACATTAGCTGTTACAGATAACTTTAAATTATGCAATTATAGTAAATATTTAGCTGGTTTTTTTAATTATGATATTATTGATTTCAGCTGGAATTTCCTCACATTCTCATTTTACAGGATATTTTTTAATTATTATTTCAATAATTCAAATTTTCAAACTGACAGCAGAGCTTTAAGCTCGTAAAAGAGAATGTATTAATATACTAAAGCCTCTTTCTCTACATTTTATAGTCGATATAGAATATTTAATAATCTCTCTGTTCTCTCTGTTACTTTTTAAAATATTATTATTACATCAAAACATTTGGTAGCATTACCTGGATTAATAATTGTTAACTATCAGTTAATTAGAGTTGCAGCATCATAACTTTTTAAGATTATGTCCTGCCTATATGATGAATGATTACATATGTGCATTCATTCTCTTGCGCTGAGGGTTATATTGGTCACCTCAGGAACATTAGAAAGAAAAGTGATGGAGATTACTTAGGATCATAAAATTGAGGAATTTCTCTAGGTTTTCTATCAATAGGGAATGAAGTGTATTCCGGTTTATCATTAACCAAACCTTTCTTGTTTCTGACCTATTAACCACAGACCGATAATCGCGTGATTTACATTTCTCTCTAAATGGTGTTTTGGAATGTAGCTAGAATAGGATAGGTAATAAACAGAGGTCAAAAACTACACAATACACTGCTCTGATTGGCTGAAGATGACTGCAGTCGCCCCATCCAGGACGGAGCCAGGGGATACTTCAGATAATACATACTATCCGTCTGTTTTCACCGCCTACCAGCAGCGGTCAATTTTTCATCATTCAGGGACCGTCTGCCACCGCTAACTGGCAAAACATTCTCATCCCTGGGGGACCCAGTTCATGATACAATGCCTGACCCAGTTCCACATTTCGAAATCCGGAAAAATCCTAACTCGGAAATATTCTCTGTCTCATGGATTCTGGATTAGGGATGCTCAACTATTATACTATACTGTTTGTTTTTTGCACTATGTTGTTACACGATACAGATTCCGAAACAAAACAAATAGTAACTTAATGTCAAAAAGCTGAAATAATAGTCTAGTACTGTTAATTCAGTTGTAAATATTTTATCCATCGAAAATATGTACAGTACATATTTAGAGAAATTATTCAGTTTTTGGCTAAAATAGGACTTTCTCATTTGTTTTCTGTGAATAAGTGTATTCTCTAACTTTCGTTGTCTATATGACTTCCGGGTCAGCTGATCTCAGTGCTAGTCACCGACTGGACCAAAGGGAACTTGTACACTTACTGCTCTGGATATGAGAGGATTGAGAAAATTCTCTTCTCAGATTTTCGAATTGTGACGTTTTTTTAACAAACTGATACCAGGTTCCGATTTTTTCACTCATGGAAACCTTTATAGAATATAACATGTTTTACAAAAAACGGACTTGTTTACGTTTTGGACTTAGTCTCTTCAAATGTCTTACGGAGGCTTTGTTTGTCCTGTCTAAAGTAAAAAAAGATTTAACTACAGCCTCTGGTAAAGATTTAGGTTTATCGGCTACATGCTAGCTGACGCATAAGCGAACATTAAGACACAGCCATTAGAATGAATTTTGCTCATTATTAAATCATTTTGATATTCTTGAAAAAAAAAAAAAAAAAAAAAAACTTCATTCTGACTTATTTCGTGAAAGACGTCTATACTCGTGCTGCCATCTATCGACTTTACGCCGGTAAAAGTGACTGAGATAAGTAGAAGGAAGAGTTCATATTGATTTCTAAGAGTTCTGCTGAAGCTTCTTTGGAATTAAGCCCGTGGTGGATATTACAAGTTTTCACATGCATTACATTCGATCAAAGCTTAGAACTTATTATTTTCGTGAAATCAAGACAATGTTATATTTCTTTGGTTTCATAATGTAAAATTTATTCGTAACATGATGGAATAAAATGGGAAATAAATAGTGTTAGTTCTAGTGTCAAGTTTGGTTTTTATCAGTAATTAAATAGGAATTAATGATTAAGTATAATTATACTTAAGTGTTGTGCATCTTTATGCTATTTTCTAAAAGCTGTATGAAAATTAGTATTCTAATTCTGAAGTCAATATATATTACCACAATTTTCTGTTGAATTAAACTTGACCAAAATGAAGGGTTAAATCACAGAAATTCTTCATTTTCAGTAAATATGCCCACCGTAACATCAATAATGCCTAAACTCCAATTATTGATGCCCACATCTTCACAATCTTTTTAAAATTATGATTCTATTCTGTGACGACTTAATAATGGTAAAGGATAATATTTGTTCCCGAGAATAAAAATATACGAAAATCAATTTAAGTGTAGATAGATATGTGTCCTGAAGTATTTAACATGAATACTAGCCGTAATAGACTTACCATAAATAAATCAAAATAACTATTAATAAAAACATTGAACATTTATTTAAATAAACAGCGATCTATAATGGCAGGAGAAGCAATAGAAAAACATGGAAAAACATGTTTTCATTTGGAAATCTCAGTAATTAGTTAGATAATTATGGATCCAGGTGTAAAATTTCAAAGAAAAATTATTGAAATAGAAAAGATATTTGAAGACAATTATTAACTAAATTTGAAATTTTAATCCAAAATAAATTTCATATATAATTTACGACAAAAATAAAAAATAATAATAGACTAATTAAGCATAGACAGTAATTGTAAAGAAATAAATTAAAAGCTTCAATGGATTTCGAAATATGAACTCCTTCACTCCATTCTGGGATAAAAAAAGAAAACTATAAACCAAAATTGTAAAACTAAATTAAAAATAATTCAATATTTACAGAAATTAGATCATGAATATACTGTTCCATTTTCAAAAAAAAGTAAAATAAATCTTAATCATTTATACAGAAAAATCTTGGACTCTTCAAAGTCTGATTATCTCTTTAGACCAATTTCTTTAATAATATATTGCCATAGCTTACTCTCTAACCCCTCAGACAGGGAGAAATGTGTATTACCATTCTTCTCGATATATGTCGGAATTGACCCACTATTGCAATCGAAAATTTGATCACGATGCACGGGACTCTTTTTCTCCTCCCCCATTCGAATCAATCACTCATGGTTGCTGTGCTTGCCTGCACCCAACCAGACGAATTGAGGCAAAACTGCTCCATCTCCTGTGAATCTCCTTCAACTAGAAAGAAGTGTCTCTGTGAAGAAGATGGTTTATGAACTGCCATTGTAAATCACCTGTCACAGTCAACACAATGGAGTTTATCCGCCTAGCAGCGCCGTCCGGTGGGAGATATTGGATGCACACGAGATCGCTCCGTTGCTTTGCACTGACAATAGCGCCATCTGCCTATCATTGGAGACCGTAACAGGACAGATAATAAACACATTCAGTTTATGATACTTCCCTTCTACTACTCTAATTGTTTTTTTCGCTCTCTCTCGCCTTAAACAAATTTCAAATAAAGACTTTCATTGAAGACATTGTTTTTCCAAGTTTGCTAATAAGCAGTTTCTTTACATTTTCTGGCACTTTGCCATTGCATAAGTCAGCCTAAAATGCAGTTAAAACTTACAGTTTTGTATGAATATTACAAAGCTTATGTTCGAATATATATTTTGCCTAATTTCCAAAGAAAGAGAGGCTCCTCAAATCACGCAGTCTGTGTGTGTGTGTGTCTACTTCTAATATCTCTTAAATACGAAATTTCAAGAAGATTCAACAAGTGACTCAAATGTTGAGTTCTTGTCGAGAAATTAGCACGAGAAGGTCACAGAAATTCCATTAGAAAAGCATTAAACCGAAAAATAATATATTTTTATTAAAGTCTTAGAGGATATTAATGCGCTTAGTAATTCTATTAGTGCTAGTTCTAATCTCATTGTAAACATTATCCATTTTTTCATTTTCATTGGAAAATAAAAATACAGGATCTTTTAAGTTTCTAAATTATAATATCAGTTGAAAAAAAGACAAAGAATAATTAAATCCGCAGTATTTAAGTTGATTAAATTCAATTAATTTTATTCAACTGATATTATAATTTAGAAACTTAAAAGATTTTGTATTTTTATTTTTCTTTGGTTTTTAAGTCGTGAAAACAATACCAACGAAAAGATATTGCATTAAGGAAAGGAGACATGAAATTTTTTCAGCAACTTCCTTGTTTAGCATTACAATTTCTTTACCGATTAACAGAAATTCAGAATTTCAATTAAATCAAACCACTTCAAATTCAAGATTTTTTTCCTTTTAAATTTCCAACAGGGAGCCAGCAAAAACGGATTGCAAAGTACAGTACTATCTATTCTTAAGACAGTTGTGAAGCATTCCATCAATGCTGCGGTGAAACTAAGTTGTTATCTGGGAACGGAAAAAGGCCAATGCCTCTCTGAGAATATACGAAATTGGTAAAAACAACCTCATCAAAATCCATGATTGTTTCAAACGATGGGTTGAGTGAATTTCATGAAAGAAAAAAAAGAACACAAAAAAAAAAAACAACAACCTGAAATCCATAAAATTATCAAGTTCAAAATTCAATGTGTATTTTATAAAATTTCCTTACATAGTTTATTTTATGATGTTTGCTCGTTATACCAGTTTTAAAAGTTACATGTACGGGTTCGCAAGCTCCGGTATTTAATTAACTAACGACTCATCTGTTTGCTATGAAAACGCAGACAAAAAGTTCCTTCTACAGAAAGAAAGACAAATGTACTAAGAAATAATGACATATAAAGATTTAGGAGTAATGTTAAATTCTCATCAATTTGAACTTTACGATTCTTAACATTTCTAAATCTTTTTGTTGTAACTCAAGATATGACTTCTATAGAGGTTCATATTTGATTTTCTAATTTTCAATACTTTACAATATACAAATTGATGAACAATTATTTGGAATCGTACCCTTTCAGAGCAATATTTACGTTTGTAATTAATGATTCTAACTAGATTATTTGGTTTTTTGTTTATTTCTTATTAAATGTTTTTTGAGGTTGAATGTTTCCTAAAATAATTTTCGACTGATTTATATCGTAACATCATGATTGTCATAGCAACCGAAGCTATATTTACTAACAACTTCATTTCATGTGTTCAGAGAAATAATAGACATACTTATTACAACCATCAATAAGGGAGAAAACTCTTTTATTTTTGATTTAATGCTGACTCAAGATCTTTCAGAAAAATTAGCGACACATTCTGTAAGTTCTCAAAAATGGCAATGATCAGCCGAACTGAATGCAGGAGGAGGGATACTTGATTTAGGTCAGAATAGAAAAGAAAGAAAATCAAATCAAAGGAAAGTTATGAAGCGGTCCTCTTTCTTTCTCTCTCTTTGTTAGCAGAAGTCTTGCTTAAGTACAAAAGCTGCATCCACACAAGATCCGACGTGGTGAGAACAATGGTCACTTTTCGTCATAATCACAAGCCCCTCTCGTCTTCTTGAGACCTGAATTTCCCGCAAAGAAACAAAGGGAGCCACTGTTTTCGCGAGAACAATCACTTGGAATGCGTGACGTCATTATCTTGTGCTTCTCAGCACATGATCTCTACGAACACCTCTTTCTCCATCTACTCATCTCAAAGAGATGCACCACCTCTTGCTTATAACAACACAATGCGTAGAAATCCAGGTCACGCAGATTCCCTGATTATTACACGACAACAATTTCAGAAAATGGGATCAAAAACAGTTCGTTCAACCACTAAAAATGCACTATATTCCAGACATGTTTACACTTCCTTAAATCTGGCAATGCCAACTAAAACAGACAATATTCTCAAGTTGACATCATCTTATTTAAAAGGAACAATAAGTGATTTCACAGGACAAACTTGTTCTCCTGTTGCTCCTTCTGATGATTTAAATAGATGGTTTGCATTTGAATCCCATGTACTTCCGAAAATCTCAGCAATTTATCTACGTCATAGAAATATCTCAGTGGGAGCCACCTGTGACTACTTCTAAATTCCAAGCCTTTGCTCTTCATCCAGGGACAAACAATGGGATTTGCCAATAAAGAAGTGTTTTAAGCAAGAGAGCTTCTCTTCTTTAATAGTAGCTCTTGATAAAATAAAAAGAAATAAAACAAAAACAACAATATCAAAGCTGAATTCTAATATCAATAAATCGATATTTCACTGAAATTGCAAACAAATTATTGATTTAGCAAAATTACTTTTCAATTCTGTTATGATCAAAATTAACGACTAAATTATTATTAAATGGCTAAAATATTAATGAAAATAGTTAACGAATTATATCATTTTAGATTACACTTTAAATTCTTTGAAAATTAATTGTAGTCTTAAGTATTAAGCGAAAACTTTTAGTGATTTTTTGATCAATTTCATAAAAAAAACAAGTATTTAAGCTGGAGTCCGCTAATACCCAAACAGTTGGATTTAGGGATATCCTCTTTTTAAAAAACTATCTTGATTGATTTTGTTCTCTAAAACTAAGATTTCAAATGACAGCTAACAGTTAAATTTTAACCTCCTTAACAGTTAAAAACAGTCTTATTTGTTTACGTAATACTGCAGGACATGACAGTTTAAAAACATTAATGGTCAAGACAAGAAAAGACTTTAATAAGAATAATTTTACGAACTCATAATTTCAAGCTTATACCAGGCGTTGACAACGATGGCCTCCCGATTCCCTATGGCAATCTCGTGTTTGTTTTGGTGGTTGGAGAGCGGGTGATTCTTTTGGTTTAAAATGGAAATTAAAGGGAAACTGTAGCTATTAAATTCCATGGAAACTTTGACAAAGTAGCTCTTCATATCCTAAGGTTTGCGATTCCTGCCTTAGATAGAGAGTTGATTGAAGTTTTGGCAGTCAAACATATTTAATTTTTGGGAGAAGAGTTAGAAACTTTCTGAAACTGCAAACTTCTAACACTCGTACAGAACAATAGTTTCTTTATAAATACTTTTTTTTTCTTTTAACACAAAAATATTACCTAGTGGATTCAGTTTGTGACAAAATCAATTGGGTGTAAACATACCATTAAGCTTTCAGCTTCCTACAAAATTCTTGGTTTCTGCTATTTTATGGCCAAATATGAAGCAGAATCTGCAAAAGCTTTGTGGGATCTGAAAGCAATTTTTTTCGTTTTAGTCCAGGACCTGACTGCAGTCCTGTGGGAAAGTTTGAGTTTTTTTTTCAGGAATATTTAGTAGGTGGCCTAGTAAGTATTTTTTGCGTGGGTGGACATCCGCAGCCTGGTACATTTTCTAGCTATGGCGTCATCAAAGATGGCTGCCTCTCGATCACATAACTGCCCATATCTATGTTAATACTTGATCGATTTGCATGAAACTTGAACTTTTTTATACTAATTTGTCCTTTATGAATCTAATGGGAGAGGTATTCGGTCCAAATAATGGTTACAAATACTCAAAGTGTTTAATTTTGAGATATTAATTATTATTTTTCTTTTTTTCACAGGTTGTTGATATGAAATGAAGGTCTTATATCTTATATCTTATTGAGTCTCAAAAGACAGTGTAACAGACTTTAAACCAGATAAAAAAGCATGCATCTTACATAATAAAATTGATGATAGTGTGATACGTACGCAAAATGATCGAGAAAAATCAGGGCAGCTGCGAAAGTGCGAAATGACATTGTCACTGAGCGTTTGAGCTCATTGTGTGAGGAAGCAGTGTTGTACTATCATATGAATAATGCGTGCTACAAACAATACTGTCATAAGAAGTCCCTTTTAAAGTTTCAAAGTGAGAAGGAAAGATTACAAAATGAAAATAACGGCAGCACTTCCCAATCGACTGTACCGGCAACTCGTAGGAAATATGAGAGGAAACGTTACCACAGTCCTGAAGGAGGAGATACTTTTAATCGAGACCGTTTATATATTATCTGTAACCAGAAATCACATAATCGCATTTACAAGAAGTATAGAATAAGTGAGTATCCAAGAGCTAAGGAGTTTTTAAAAGCCACGTTATACTTACAAGATGATGTTTTCACTGTATGTGTAATTTGGAGGATGTGTTAAGCTTGTTTGGTGCCGAGCTACTGTGTCTCAACAATTGTATTTCTGGGTATTTACTGAGGTACAAAAGGAAACTTGAAGCAGGTGACAAGAGCACACTTCAAGTTTCTGAAAGGGTGGCAGCGTTCTCTCTTATAGCTCATGATATTGAATCTGGACTACATGAAGGTTATGGATGCATCCTCTGTTACATTCGAGACAAGTTTACTATACAAAATAAAGACAACATTAGTTTAAGTTTCTTGTTACTGATTTTGATGTGTGATGACTTTGGAGATGACATAACGTTTGCAAAATTAAAGAGGCGAACAAACCACTCATGTTTTTTCAGCAGCTCTTGAAACAGAAGAAGTAGTAGATGCCCTTAGAAGTTACAATCCTGTAATCGAATGTGCCATTCTGTGGAGAAAGCACTGAAGATGCTAGACTTTGGGCTCATCGATAAATTTGGTAATGCTCAGGGCCTTACAAGGTCTTGGACTAAAAGTAAAATACCTGATGTTTTAATAAAAGTTTTCAGAGATCCAAACTCCATAGAAGAAGTAGATACCATCGAAAGATAAGAGGATGAAGACTTGAAAAAACCGTATAGTGGAGCTAAAAAACACCGTTGCATAAGATGATATGGAAAGCAGTATATGAGAAATGTAAAAGAAAAACATTGATAAAAAGCTTTAATCATTTAGGTGTCTGCTAAAATGAAGTGAGTCGTCACCATCATAGCCTTGCACAATATGCTCTTAAGCAGTCTCCTGTGAAGTACCGATTCCCAGTCAATTTAAAACTGATTCATACACGATTGGCGCCTTCGATAACTTTGATCTTGAGGAATTTACTTTATCTGGCATAGAAGGTTCTCATGACACTGTGTGTGTACTCTTTCAAGACAAACCACTATATTCCAGTTAAACCATGCTTATCGAAGATTGGTATCACACGAGGTTTTAAAGCAATTCAAGAGCTTCTTCCATGTGAAAAGGTACAATCGTATTACAAACTAGCAAAACGTCCTGATCTCCCAAGCGATTACGAAGTTGACTCAGATTTTTTTGCTATGAATGAGGAATGCTTTTGCCTTAAGATACCACTTCTGTGAATGCTTCGTTTTTTTCAATTCGTCAGTTAAGAGGGAACCACCCGCATCTGGAGTCGTCCGCAACATAAAAACCTATTTACTATAGGTAAATTCTACTCATTCCAATTTTACCTTTACTTATCGTCAACAAATAAATTATTTACTTTTATTCTATAAACATGTTATTCATTATAACGATTTATTTCTTTTAAACAAAGTTTAAGTTTATCAAAATAAATAATTTATTTTTAGGTGTAAGTCTTGCTTAATAACGCTGATTACCAAAAAAAAAAAATATTTTTAATGTGTTTTCAATGAATTACTGTTAACATGTAATCTTATGTTTATGTTGTGAATGTGGGTGGCAGAGAAGCCAAGCACTGCGACCGGAGGTCTATTGTACTAACCCACGGAAAGAAGGACAGATGGAGAGAAAGACTGAGAAAGTATGGTGGGAGAAGTGCAGGGGAAACGGGAGAACCCCGAGAAAACCTGCCCAGCGCGGATCGTCCCCATCACGAAACCCACATGAGAACCGAACCCCGGTACTCAGAGGTGAGAGGCCGATGTCATAGCGACAACGCAACATGTAATCTTACTTTATTATTATAAATTTTGTAAATCTTATTATCATTATAAGTCTTACTTACTGTAGCTTAATTCGATATTTTTAACAGTTCTGGAAACATATTTTACAACTTTTGTATTAAGAAATAATGGAAAATATTATTATTATTACTAATTTATTTAGAAAATAATTTTATCAAAAGGACAGACGAAATTACAAAGGAAGCTTGTAATAAAGAATTAAACTGAGAAAACTTTTATCTATTAATTTAGACGAATTAGTCTCTCCATTCCCAACTAGAAGACATTTTGTGAACAATTTTATTTAAAATCTACAGTAGTTAGCAAAATGAAATTTTGCGTATCCCCGTAGAAACACAGGCAGAAGTCCAAAATCATTTTCAACATATAAAACTGCAAATTCTTATAAGAATGATTTGTTTTTAAAAACATAGAAAAAGCCATAAGAAAGACCATAACAAAAGCGCCAATAGTTCTGAAACCGAAACAAAAAATTGTAATTTCTAATAATCCTACAGCGTTGTACAATTAGTCAATTTTAAATACCTTCAATGTTAATTATATAAAATTTATTAAATAGTCTACATATATATTTATTATGCAAATTTCAGAAGTAATTTTAACCGAGCGCGAGTCTTCTCAAAGCCCGCCTTTTTGCTAGTATCTTACTATTTTACCCAATGTACAGTAAGGCCTCAAAGAAAGTATTCTGAACATTAAGTAGTCTTAAGGCAAGGAATCAAACGAATACGTGTTAAATGTGTCAAACATATAGAATCTGGTCGTTTCACAACCGTCCAAGGTGACAAGACAATCATCAGAAACCCAAATATGAGACAAAAAATGTTCATCTTCAAACATGTTGATTTGCCGAAGTGGGAGTCCAGAATAAACGCCTCTGTAACTTATTGGGTCGCGTAACTATTGGCATACCTGCATACGATATGAAAATGTTCCCAATTCAAGAAAGATTGTCTACACATAGTTCTTTAGCAATGAGCTCTAACTTTTCTATAGTGCATTCAAAAATTTATCAAGCACAATCCCCGCATGTTCATTGTCTGTGGCGTGCATTTTCTGTGTACAATCACAGAGAACAGATCCTGTCTACCAAAGTTTTTTCACAAACAATGTTCGCTTGTTTTTGTGGAACTCTTCTTCGAAAAAAACTCTGGATGGGCTTATGGGTTTCAATAATGACTTAACCCATTCTTGTTCTTCTCCTTGTAAGTAATTGATAACTTTGACCAATTTTGTTTTTGTTTTTGGTTATATATTAGAAGTGAAGTTTATTGAATATTCCACAATTTTCCATGAAAGTATAGAACATTGTGGAATGTTTGTTCTTGCTATTATTTCCTTCAATGCATGAAGTGGAGGCAGTAGATTCCAA
>JAFIDM010052128.1:0-12072 GCA_023159025.1 Thereuonema tuberculata | reverse complement strand
AAATCTGAAAAATAATGTGGAGTTAGAGTGTTACATGCAAATTAGTGTTGGTATCATAGACTGAAGCAAATGAGTTGCAACATAAGAGACACTTTTTTGGAGGTGTTTATAATTGTGTTCAGATTGTGAAAAAAGGAGTTTGAAATAGTAAATGTGTTTAATGACTTTGAGACATCATTTAATAGATGAGCTTACATGGAGAGCTGTCAGAAGACTAAAGATAGACCAAAATAAGTGGAAGTAGCTAGTTGATTGAATATGAGTCCTGTGCTCTGCAGACTGGGACTAATTTCAAAACACACAGCTTCCCAAAGGTACTGCAAAGGAAAACCTTGGACTATAACTTCTGTGAATGACACTATTTTTGATTAAGTGCCCAGAGGAATGACACAGATGCAATCTGTTCTTGCTGTGGCTACAGGAACGCTGATATCTGCTTCCACTTTACAGAAAAGGCTTCATGAAGGAGGTCTTTATGCTAGAAGACTAGCAGTCCTCATGCCTTTATCCGCAGTCAGAGAAGGGAGCATTTATGTCATTTGGCCTAAAAAAAACAATGGAGGTTATACTTTTCACATATTTGCTTCGGAAAGCAATTTCAACCAAGCTATGATCTGAAAAAAACAAACAAACGAGAGACATGGTATTGCCTCCTTAATAGCCATGATGGTTTGAATTAGGTGGATGTCCAGACCTGTATGGGCTTCAAAGAGGAATTATGATTAATAGACAATATATAGATGATGTTCTGGATCCTTTTGTTCAGCTTTATGCAGGTACAAGATACAATAATATATGTACACACTAAGCTAGGCTAACAAATTAAAGAATAGACAATTGTATTTATGGATTGATCAGCCAAGTCTTGCAACCTTACTCCAATCGAGTATGTTTGGGATTCTCTCAAAAATGTGTTGATGTGCTTAACCCTCTCTCCACAAAATCCGAAGAGGCTTATAAGAGCTTTAAAAGAACAATGGTATTTGCTGCTTATCGACCTCTTAGGCACTTTCATTAATAGAGTTAAACATTGCTGTGAGATCTTCGTTACTGTTATGGATAACCACGCCTCCTATTGAGGTACTTTGGCAATTTAATTTTCTTATTTTTTAGCCTGATTCTGTGCGTGCTCATTGTTAGAGGAAATTAGTGTTTCAGATAAAAATTTTTGAGTAATCAGTTAACATACAGTATGCTACTGGTTTTCACCGATATGTATACAAATTAATTACGCATTTTTATGTATCGCGATTTTTATGGGTTTCTTTTCCCTTACTTAATGGAAACCAGTGTATATATCATAACTAAATGAATTGATCAAATATATATTTTTTTTTTATTTTTAAAAAACTTTAACGTGCACATTGTATAAGAAAACAAATAAAAAATGGCAATAGTATATAAAAGTTTGCTTTCGCATCCTGAGCCATCGTCGATGGGACTCTGGGACGGCCGTTTCGTCCTTATTAGCACTCGTCAGTCAGATTTACCATCGATGATAGGTTCAGGAAGGCAGGGAAGGTTATGGATTCCACTCTCACGTGTTCAAAGCAGTTTTAAATCCTTGACCCGATAACTGTCGGACTCAAAAGGAATTATAAACTAAAGAATAAATAAAAAGTAAAACCAAAGAGTTTAAATCAAATAACAGAACGTTGTCGGGTGAAAGATTGAAAACTGCTTTGAATATTGTATTGTCTTTTAGTTTGGTTTTTTTGTTTTTTTTGGGTGGTGTGTCTTATGCCTGCCAGCCTTTAACCTCCCTCAGAACAGAAATCCGGTACCCATTTTAGAGAGCACTGGGATTAACAGAGGACACATCCGAAAACGAATTCAGCGTGGAAAAACCCATGATTTCCGCCGGCCACAGTCAAGTGCCTTTCACTTGGCTAGCATGCCCAAAAAATTTAGAAGATTTTTTTAAACAGTATCGTTACTGGTGCCATATTCTGGCATCGAGTTTAGACTTTAATTTAAAAGCATTAGAGTGTTCGCTACAATGATCGTTGCAGACTAGTATGATTTAACGATAGCATGTTAACGAATAGGAATTTATTAACCTATTTTAATTAACAAATGTATAGAGTTGGTATCGTTACTTACCTGTGCAGTTCGTAGGAGGTGATATACTTCTTTTCCGAAAAATTGCTGCCTATGAATCTGAGGTACTTCATTTGTTATCTTTTTGCTGGTAGTGTCTAGAGTTGTGAAATTGATTTCGTCTGGCGAAGTTGAAAGTAATAATAATGTTGATGATTCAGTTGATGATTCAGTTGGGAAAATACTGGTAGGATTGACTGTTGTCAGCTCCACAACTGTATTATTTAGAAGAGAAAATAAGTATTAAAAAACTACCTTCGTTTAACATAACAATTACTTATACAAACTTTTCTTAAAAAAAAAATATTGATTAGGCTAATATTCGAAGAGAAAATAAGAATATAAATGAGGCTATCAAAATAGTATCTGAAATTATTACAAATTCAAAACTGTAAGAGCAGAATTCTGAAAACTTCTAAAAAAACATTTCAGTAATTAAGCTAATTATGTCGTACAAGCTTGTTTATTTTTCTGATTTTTAATTTCTTTATTACCCGAACTTTATATACAATACAGATATTTACTTCTGTCTTGTTTACAAAACAAACAATTTCGCGGATTATAAATGAGATTAAAATATTTTCTTACAACTAACATCAAATTTCCATAAACAATAAGTTTACAATATCAAACCATTGGACAAATAATTAAGTTTTAAGTTTTTTTTTTTTTTTGTGTATGATTTTTTTAAAAAGAAAAAAAAATCTGTCAATTTTGCCAATTTTGTGAAGTTCAAATAAAATTAAAAGAGAAGAAATTCCCCAATAACAAACACAAAACAGATAATCTGTAGTTTTTGTAGTTAAAAATAAATTCATATGAAAAAAATTTCAGGAGCCAAATCATTACTTGCGCATCGCAAATCCCACATTTTTACTACCATAAGAAAAATCCTACGGATACGTTAACGTGAAATTTTATTCCTCTAATGACTGAATAGATCTAACAGCATGAAAGAATTCCAATTTAAAGATTTCCGTTCTTCAAGAGGAATAATTTTAACAAGTAGAATAAGGCGATTGATTTGTCTGCAATACATCATATCAGATATATCTGATGAGATTCGGATCAATCTTGATATTCTGACAGGCGCGGCCTAAGCAGTGTTTGGGGCCCCAGGCGAGCTAGAAGTGCTGGCCCTTTCTTCAATTTTAATGTCCTGATTCCCACGATCCAACTTCCCTACAACATCCTTACAGATGGTTTTTAAAATTACGTTTTTTTTTATTTTTTGGTTATCTACAGCTAATGGGCTAGTCATGGGCTTTGTGTAGCAATCCAAATTTTATACCATAATATTTTTATGGCTGGCCGAACGGATGTTTGATATTACAGCAAAAAATAACGAAAAAAATAATCATCAACCAGGCGCGGGGCCCCAGGTGACTGCCTAGATTCTCCTCCCCCCCCTCCCCGATTCTGATCAGGATATCTTTGTATATCTTCCAAGTCCAGATTAGCTGTAGTAGCTTAACAGAGAAGCCATTAACAATAAGCATGCTCTACAATGTCATATATGCAAGGTTTAAATATTCGATTTCATATTGTATATAATAAAAAAAAGCATCATAAAGAGTTTTTTCTGTTAACCATTTGGGCCCGGTAGCCGAGTGGTCAGGGCGCTTGGCTGCGGGTTGGAGGTTACGGGTTCGATTCACGGCCTCGGCGGAGGGCGGGGATTTTTCCTCGCTTCTTTCACCTCCAAACGGGTCCTAGGGTCTTCCAGCCCTCTGTGAAATGGGTACCGGGTTTCTTTCCCGGGAGTTAAAGGCGGGCGGGCATCAGGCTGATCACCCAACCTCAACTTCGTCCCGTTGGTCACGAAACCCTGGAAGCCTGATCTCCCGCGCCCGAAAGACCTGTCCAGGCCTGTAGAGGGACATTAACTTTTTTAACATAAAGAGCTGCATGGTTAACAGAAATATTCTTTTCTTTGATATCGGATGGAAGATATTTGCTTTCCTCCCTTTCTGCACATTAATTACCATCGAGAATCTAACTTCAGGTAAATGAAGAATCCTTCGTTGTTGTCATATAGTTTTCCTAGTGACATGATAAAGAGTCATGATCTGAATGATCTTAAACTTCTCGCGTAGAGTCACATCGCATCAGGGCAGAATAGTGCTATTTTACTGAAATTCAAATAAATCTAATTTTTTTTTTTACGGAACAGTTTTTATAAATAAATTTATGAAGCTGATCAGACCGTTTATGTGCACCATTGTTGAATTAATGAGAAATCGAAGTAAAAATAGAAATAATCTTTAAAAAATACTCTGATAGCCAACAATGCCTTCACTTGGATAATGCCATCCTTCAAGTCCGGCACTTTATTAGTCCAGCCCTGCTGTGCGCACAAATACTGTGCCTCACAACAACTCTTCAAGCCGATGGGGACAGTGGCATGGTGTGGGGGATTTTTCCTGGCACACGTTGGGTCCATTGATACCCTCTGGAGGCACGTCAGGATATTAGAGCGTACCTGAACATCGTAGCTGACCAAGTGCAACCGTACATGTTAACGGTTTATCCTCATGCAGATGGCTACATGCACCAGTGCACAAAGCGCGCATCACTATGGGATAGTTTGAGGAACATGACGATGACTTTTCCTTGTTGCAGTGGCCCGCTCAGTCCCCGGATCTCAGCCCGATTGAAAATTTGTGGGATGAGCTGGAACGGGCTGTTCGCTCCAGGCCTACATCTCCATCAAATCTTCAGGAACTGCGTGACACACTAACGTCTGCATGGTACACAATACCTCAACAACGTTGTAGCATTTTGTGGAATCCATACCTCGACAAATTCAGTTTGTTTTGAGGTCTAAAGGAGGCCCAATACGTTACTAGGTAGGTGTATCTAATAAAGTGGCCGGACAGTGTACATCTATAATCATGTCTTTTTTCAAAGGCCATTAGATCACTCTCTTGCTGGTTGCTAAGTAATAGACATTCGTAACATACTTTTGGTATTGCAAGTACTGGCTATCAAATGAAAGAGAGCGAATTAATAGTGGAATAACGCCATATAATGTGAGTAAGAGAATGATTTCAATCAATAAATAAACATCTGACAAGGAAATAAAAAAGAAAAAAAAACTACCAAAGGATCAAAAAATATGATTTGAAAAAAATGTTGATAATATATGTCTCATATATTTACAATTCCAACCTGCAATTCAAAAATTGTAAATCATAGATTTCAGTGATTTTGCAAGAATTGTATTATCTTTTTTTGCTCGAGTCACCTAAAACGTTACATTTCTAATAATAATGATTATTTAATTAAGCAGAGCCAAACAGATTTATTAACAAGAATTATTTGGCTACTTAAGCAGGATTTCTTCAAAATTTAAAAATAACTAAAATTGAATATAAATAATTTAATTTAAAATTTCATATCGATTTTTTTTTTGATTTTTTTTTAAAAATTCGATTTACTTTTTTACATTAATATTATGAATATATCTTTTCACTGAAAAGACCAAACAACTTTCCTATTCAAAAGATCCATATAAATGTAATCAGATTACATTTACTGCAAGTTAGGGTGAATCAAGTTGCCATCAATTATATATTAAATGGTAGTCTACTAGTGTAATCAGTACTTTATGTAATAACAATATATATACTGTATTTCTTTTTCAGAAATAATGAAATAAATCAATACTATTACTTCATCTTAACTATTTCGATTTAAACCACACTCTCCAAAGTAACCATTGTTATCAATGATGAAAAATTAATGTATTGTAATTATTGTATAGAATTGCTTATATACTCATTACCAAAAAAAACGATGGCCTAGAAGGAGTTGTCCGATTGTAATGAAATTTCGTATACAAAGACATTGGGACCGCCCATGCAAATGATTAAACTTTGGTGTCCAATGAATGAATAGCGAGAGCTACAGCACATCGGAACTGCGCACTCAGCAGGTGTATATAAGAAGCGATTCTCAATCTGATGGTCAAAATTTCTGTTGCATTGTGAGTTAGGATACCTTTCAACGACTGAAAAAATGCCTCGCCGCTGGATTCGAGCTCATTGCGTGCAACTGTCAGAGTTTGAAAGAGGTCGTATCATTGGATTGAAAGAGGCAGGTTGGGCAAATCGGAGAATCACTCGGCACATGGGTCGAAGTGATGTGGCCATTATAAGATGCTGGCAGGAATGGGTGGACAATAGCAGATTTCAGCGTCATGAAGGTAGCGGTCGACCTAGGGCCACAGCAGAGCGGGAGGATAGATTGATTGTCAGATCAGCTGTCACAGCGCCTGAATCATCGTTATCAACCATCAGACGTGCGACCCGCACACGAGTGTCCGCCATGACAATTCACAGATGGCTGAGAGAGCGACATCTACGCTTGTACCGGCCGCTACGCCACCTGCCATTCACGCCTGCACACCGTCGGGCCAGATTACAGTGGTGCTTGGCTCGATCCGGTTGGAATGATGATGACTGGGGACGTATAGTGTTTAGCGACGAATCCCGCTTCCAACTGTGTTCTGATGATCGTCGCAGACGTGCCTGGAGACGCCCAGGGCTGTGTGCCGAACCTGCTTTCACCATTGCACGCCACACAGGCCCTCAACCAGGAGTTATGGTCTGGGTTGCCATTTCTCTTGATAGCCGGACCCCTTTGGTCGTCATTAGCGGCACACTCACAGCACAGCGATACGTCGACGACATTCTGAGACCTGTTTTGCTACCCTTCCTTTTGCAGTACCCTGGCCTTATTTTTCAGCAAGATAATGTCAGACCACATATGGCACGTGTTGCTATGACCTGCCTTGCAGCTTGTGAAACACTTCCTTGGCCAGCCAGATCCCCAAATCTCTCTCCAATCGAGCATCTCTGGGATATGATGGGAAGGCGAATGCATCCACCAAGGAATGTGGATGACCTAGCCCGACAATTGGAGCAAATTTATTTGCAAGAAATACCGCAGGAGACCATCAGGGAGCTTTATCACTCTATGCCACGTCGTGTGGCAGCTTGCATTCAGGGTAGAGGTGGGTCAACACCTTATTGAGCTCGTTACTTTGTAACTCTGTAACTCTGAAATAAATCATTCAATTTGTCTGAAATTTTAATCATTTTCTATTCTGTACATAATCTTCCCCTCCACCAATTTTTGTCCATCGGACAATTCCTTCTAAGTCGTCGTTCTTTTTGTTAATGAGTGTATTTTGATGAAGGAATCAGTGGAAAGATTCTGACATTTTCAAGATAGAGCTTATTACATCGGTGTGCTGGACGAAGTAGAAAAAGTAACATAATGCCATACATAATGCAGTTACAAAATAACTCAAAGCCGTGTGTGGGAACCAGGAGCAACAGCACATGCTTAATAAAGGTGTCGACGTGAGGTTTGAGTGACCTGAGAACAGTAGGAGTACAATCATCTGTTGCGTCCTTCAGTTTTGCACAGAGGGTAGTACGAAATCTAACTTACCTTTTTTCGTCTTGCAAATATAAGGAATAACATAGGTACAACGGAAATCCATCCATTTGCCATTCGCACTCCCTACACGAACACATTTAAAATCTGTGTTACTTGGTTCATAGCGATCCCAGTTTAGATAATCCACATTTGACTAATCAACCCACATAAACCGGCGAAGTAAGGAAAATAAAATAAAAATTAGCATAAAGAAGACTGCTGTTAATATTTAAAACCAAAACCATATTTAAGACTGCTGTTACTTATATAATAGATTGAAATGTAATTTCTAGAAATAGCTACTTTTTTTAATGGAAGAAAAAGTCTGGTTTTAAGTGGGTAAATATCCAGACATATAGCCGGGGGAGGGGCTCGGGGGCCTGAACTCCTCTCAAAATCTAAACAAAAAAAAATCTCTCTCAGAGTTGAAATCAAAGAAACTAGTAATGTAAAATTTCGCCTCTTACGACATCCACGGGAATCTTCGACCAACGCACGCCACTTTTTCTAGGAATGAGCCCCCCACGAAAGAAAATTCTGACTACGGAACGAACTAACACTTCATGCCTTTTCAATATCTCACAGTTAGACATTACTACATGGTAAGGTGATATTTCTTCTGAAATATCAATCATTATCAGTGAATTCCAAACTACAGTGATAGTGATTAATCATTTAAAATAAGCTTTTTATAGATATAAAATATATTCCTTAAATGACCTGACATCACAAATACATCAGAGAGAACTTGGAGAAGCTAAATATGCAATTCCTGAAATTTAGTAGAATTTTGTGGCCGGATAGTATCTAGTGTTTTCTTTTAATGCAATTAGAAAAACATCGAGTTACTAAAGTCTGCAAACTTAGAATATTCTAACTTACTTAGAATAAAATAAAAACAAAATATCAGTTTTATAAAAATGATGATAAAATTAATCTCAAATCTAAAGCTAAGTCATTGTATTTACTAACTCATCTAAAAAATGCGAAAAACTCAAGGTACAGAAGAAAATTCATTCAAGATAGAATGTATATCCGTTAATATTGTGCAGCATTTTTAGTATTGAAAAAATACTGAAGTTTGCATATGAAAATTTTTTGTAAAAATAAGCCGTTCTTAAACATGTGAAAGTTCATATTGATCATGGGACAAATGAACCCTCAAAACTAAAGAGAAGCAAAATAAAACATAACTGCAAAATGTGGAAGCAAAGCATTGGGCAGGCTTTCTCCCTACCTCAAAAGGTATTTCACCTCAAGAATGAAATAAATAAAACAAAAAACACAAAACACAACCTTCAAATGGGGAAAAAGGACAAGGAACCAAATCATAAATCATATAAATAGAAAGCCTTCTGAATGAAGCTGAGACCCTGGGACTGCTGTTTCGAGGTGATTAGGTGCTCCTCAGCCAGGACTATCTTGCAAGCAAAAACTCAAAAGGCATACGAGGGGAAGAATTATACATTCATGATGGGAGAAATGTGAAAATGTCCGGAAAAATAAACCGTTCTTAAGCATGTGAAAGTTTATATTCATCATGGGACAAGTGAACCCTCGAAACTAAAGAGAAGCAAAATAAAAAAAAAAACAGCAAAATGTGGAATCAAAACTTTGGGCAGCCTTTGTGGTAAAATACCTTTTGAAGTAGGCCTAAGGCTGCCTAAGGTTTTGAATTCCACATTTGGTTGTTGTTTTGTTTTTTTATTTTGCTTATCTTTAGTTTTGAGGGGTCACTGGTCCCATCATGAATATATTATTCTTCTCCTCGTATGCCTTTTGAGTTTTTGCTTGCTGGACAGCCTTGGCTGAGGAGAACCTAATAAACTCGAAACAGCTGTCCCAGACTCAAAGGCTTCCCATTTATCATGAGAAAGCTTATCCTATTTCACTGAATTGTCTCAATGTTTGCGATTCAAATTAATTTAAACTATTATAGTAAGATTTTATAAAAACACCAAACGCTTTGATGACAGAAATTCAAGAAGTTGAAAAGATGCAAAAAAAAAAAAAACAGTTTTGAATATGTTAATTTATGAATAATCCAATAAACGTCAATATTCTTTCCTAAACTATTTCAGGGTATTCAACTAAATCTCAGTTCTCGCAATATTGACCCGCCATATTGTTTTTGCTGGGGAAACCCAAGGTTTGAAACATACAATCATAATAATAATAATATACCACAAAGTGTATTAGAGTCATCCTCACATAAGCTGTACTGGGACCGTCCCATTCACACAGACAAAACTATACATCACAACAGACCTGACATTACACTTGTTGATAAGGTCAACAAACAGACATATCTCATTGATATTGCAGTTCCCATCAGCAAGAACATGCAGAAAACTCACGCTGACAAGATAAGTAAATACACAGACCTAGCACACGAGCTCCAGAAGCAGTGGAGGCAGGATCGAGTACGTGTTGTACCCATCGTCTTGTCCGCCACTGGTCTGGTACCTAACACTTTGCACCACAGTCTCAGCACACTAGGACTTCATAAAAACACTTATGCACAACTGCAGAAGGCTTTAGTACTCAACACAACACGCATAGTTAGAAAATTTATGGACACAACCACACATCCCTAATCATTCTTGCACACGTCTTTACGCTTGGCAATATGTGCTTTGGTCCTTGACCCGCCATATTGTTTTTGCTGGGGAAACCCAAGGTTTGAAACATACAAGCATAATAATAATAATAATCGAACTCGAAGCACTACAACGCGCAACACGCACTATATTCACGAAACACAACATGCACCACCCCAAGTCCGCTACGGAAAGGATGACTCTTCCCCGCAAGGAGGGAGGCCGAGGACTCATCAACCTCATCACCTTTCACGAAAAACAAGTACATACACTTATGGAACATTTCCACCAAAGAGAGAAGATTCCTCACTTCACTCAGCCATTGTCAAGGCTGACACACACCTCACATCCCTGGACCTCGAAAACTCTTCTCCAACACTCATCACCCCTGACACCCACGCTCAGCAGCTGCGTGAATCATGGGCTCGTAAGGAACTCTATGGCAGACATCATCACGAACTCAGCCAGCCTCATGTCGACATGAAGCGTCGAACAGATGGCTGACGAGTGGTGAGCTGTTTGGGGAGACCGAAGGGTTCATGATTTTAATACAGGACCAAGTCATCTCCACACGCAACTACAAGAAACACATTCTACACGATGCAAACACACATGACGACAAATGCAGGAAATGCCACACTACGCATGAGACGATCGACCACGTAATATCAGGCTGTCACCTTCTCTCTCAAACAGACTACCTCCACCAACACAATCAGTTAGCGTCGATCGTTCATCAACAACTAGCACACAAACATTCACTTATTAAGAGCACAGTCCCATACTACAAGTACATACCACAAAGTGTATTAGAGTCACCCTCATATAAACTATACTGGGACTGCCCCATTCACACAGACAAAACCATACATCACAACAGACCAGACATCACACTTGTTGATAAGGTCAATAAACAGATCTATCTAATTGATATTGCAGTGCCTATCAGCAAGAACATGCAGAAAACTCACGCAGTCAAGATCAGTAAATACACTGATCTAGCACACGAGCTCCAGAAGCAGTGGAGGCAGGATCGAGTACATGTTGTACCCATCGTTCTGTCTGCCACTGATCTAATGCCTCACACATTGCACCACAGTCTCAGCACACTAGGACTTCACAAAAACACTTATGCACAACTGCAGAAGGCAGTTACACTATACGTATAGTTAGGAAATTTATGGACACAACCACACATCCCTAATCATTCTCGCACACGTCTTTACACTTGGCAGTATGTGCTTTGGTCCATGACCCGCCATATTGTTTTTGCTGGGGAAACCCAAGTTTAGAAAATTTAATTTATAATAATAATGGTTCTGCCAAACGCACTTGCTAGTAAGATATAAAATTGTTTTTGATTTAAAAGCATTAATGATTGTAGCAGAAACTTCGGTTGGAACCCTTTCAAAACTGAAAGAATGGCAGTCTATTCTAATTGCAGTTATTTGACGGAAGGATGTAACAACAAGGAAGTGCAATATGTCGTAGCGAAACATGCAGCTACAAAGAAGATGATAATGCCACTGGGTATTCGTGTGTATGTTGCAGTGGAGAATTTTTTGACGATACATTAAATGCTAAGTGAGAATTGTTAAATGTCAATTAAGAAAAAGAAAGTTTCAATACTTTCACAGCAGGTTCATTTTTAAACACATAAAACAAAATCATGCAGTTTTTATTAATCTTTCCATTTTTTCCCAGTTTTTGGGTATTTAAAAGTTTTTCTTTTCATAAAATTATAAATAAATTGGAAATGTCCTTTTATTAGCAGAAAATTACTTCGCTAAGGTTTCTTTTTTTGTTTTTTTAGGGATGTTTATTAAATATTGGCTATTAAACATTGAGTTACCTGGTTTGTAACGATATTTGCAAGTGAAGGGGTGAATTTGATCACAAGGCTCTGTTTTCCATTGTCCTGTCT
>JAFIDM010052127.1:0-12073 GCA_023159025.1 Thereuonema tuberculata | reverse complement strand
AGTGCACTCTACGCAAACAACAGAACAACACTTTCTAATACAATGAGAAAAAATTCTACAGATCCCTTTCATCTCCCTCCACTGCACCCAACACAAACACACCCACCAGCCAGGCATTACATTAATACTGGTCGTCTCTGTGGTCCAACCCCATCCCCCACAATGACAAAGCACCGTGGATCACAGAGGAAGAACAACTCGCTGAACACTTACCCCTCATGCCCTTCCATGATATTACTCTCGCAGATATACAGACAGCACTAAAACATGCACACAAATGGAAGGCTCCTGGTGCAGACGGCGTTCAGAACTTCTGGATCAAGAGGTACACGTCCCTGCATGGGAAGCTAGCTGTTGCACTCACTGACATAATCCAACACCCAGAACATATGCCTCTTTTCCTCACACAGGGTGTCACTTACCTACAGAGCAAGAACACTGAAACAGCACACCCTGCAAATTACCATCCAATCACTTGCCTCCCCACACTTTACAAACTCCTCACCTCCTGCCTTACAGACAAAATTTACACACACATCGAGACACATAACATTCTTTCCGAACGGCAGAAGGGCTGTCGCAGGAATTCCCAGGATTGTAAGGAGCAACTCCTTATTGACTCTGTAATCCTGCGCCAGGCGCGCGCGAAGAATAGGAACTTACACATCGCATACATCGACTACAAGAATGCATTTGACTCAGTCCCCCATTCCTGGCTTTTGCACACTCTTCAACTCTACAAAGTACATCCCAAGATCACGGCATTCTTGGATGCCACGATGAAGAGTTCGAACACAACACTACATCTACGCACCTCCAACACCTCCATCACTACGGTCCCCATTACCATAAGGAGAGGTATTTTCCAGAGAGATTCCTTGAATCCTCTTTGGTTCTGCCTCGCCTTGAATCCATTAAGCCACATGCTAGACAACACAAAACACGGTTATAAGCTTACCTCAGGCACTCTGACACCATACAAAATCACACACTTACTCTACATGGATGATATTAAACTCTACGCCACAAACAGTGCACAACTTACTAATTTACTACAAGTTACAACACAGTTCACCAAAGACATTGGGATGGAATTTGGAATCGACAAATGCCGCAAGCTACATGTAACAGGCGGGAAGACTACGAATTTGGAGGGTTTTGAACTGGACCATGGGTTGGCCATCCAATCCATGGAAGAGGAAGAGACCTACAGGTACCTGGGCTTCCAGCAAGCGCGCGTCATTGACAACGCAAACATCAGAAACGCACTCAAGAAAACATACTTTGCTCGCGTTCACAACATCCTCAAAACACAACTCAATGCCAGAAATAAAATTAAAGCCATTAACACTTTTGCCGTCCCCACACTAACATATTCGTTCGGCTTAATTTCATGGACTAACACTGAACTCGAAGCACTACAACGCACAACAGGCACTACATTCACGAAACACAACATGCACCACCGCAAGTCCGCTACGGAAAGGATGACTCTTCCCCGCAAGGAGGGAGGCCGAGGACTCATCAATCTCATCACCTTACACGAAAAACAAGTACACACACTTAGGGAACACTTCCACCAAAGAGCATAACACTCCTCACTCCACTCAGCCATTGTCAAGGCTGACACACACTTCACACCCCTGGACCTTCCAAACCCTTCTCGAACACTCACCACTCCCGACACCCACACACAACAGCTGCGTGAATCATGGGCTCGTAGGGAACTCCATGGAAGACATCGCCACGAACTCAGCCAACCTCATATCGACATGGAAGCGTCGAACAGATGGCTGATGAGTGGTGAGCTGTTTGGGGAGACCGAAGGGTTCATGATCGCGATACAGGACCAAGTCATTCCCACACTCAACTACAAGAAACACATTTTACACGACGCAAACACACACGACGACGATGCAGGAAATGCCGCACTACACATGAGACGATCGACCACATAATATCTGGTTGTCCCCTTCTGTCCCAAACAGACTACCTCCACCGACACAATCAGGTATCATCGATCGTTCATCAACAGCTAGCACATAAACACTTACTTATTAAGAACACGGTCCCATACTACAAGTACACACCACAAAGCGTACTAGAGTCACCCTCACATAAGCTGTACTGGGACCGTCCCATTCACACAAAACTATATATCACAACAGACCTGACATTACACTTGTTGATAAGGTCAACAAACAGACCTATCTCATTGATATTGCAGTTCCCATCAGCAAGAACATGCAGAAACTCACGCTGACAAGAAAAGTAAATACACAGACCTAGCACACGAGCTCCAGAAGCAGTGGAGGCAGGACCGAGTACGTGTTGTACCCATCATCCTGTCCGCTACTGGTCTGGTGCCTCACACATTGCATCACAGCCTCAGCACACTAGGACTTCATAAAAACACTTATGCACAACTCCAGAAGGCTGTGGTACTCAACACTACACGCATAGTTAGGAAATTTATGGACACAAGCACACTTCCCTAATCATTCTCGCACACGTCTTCACACTTGGCAGTATGTGCTTTGGTCCTTGACCCGCCACATTGTTTTTGCTGGGGAAACCCAAGGTTCGAAACATACAAACATAATAATAATAATAATAATAATGTCTTGTAAAAATCCTTTTAAATAAAAAAAAGAAACCTTAAAATATTGATAAAATTGATAACTTCAAAACATCTTTCAAAAGAAATTTCGATATCTATTCTTAAGAGTGCTAGATCTTTTTACAAAAAAATCTTAAGATCTTTTCACACACACACACAAAAAAAAAAAAAAAAATTCTTTCCCCAGTTACATTTCTGTGAAATTTTGCAATAACTTTCAATATTTTTCATTACTTAGTCTTGATGAATACGATTTTCTTTTTCACCCCACCAAATTACCGAGACTTTGCTTCACACATTTAAGAAAATGTTATCTTCTGATTCTGAACATTTTCTGATCCGAGCAATATATCATTGCTCAAAATAATATTCGATAGGCTTTCATGTATGTAGTAGGGTTTGCCGTGATTTAAGGAGGACACATCCATTTTGTGTCTTCTTTATGTTTTACGAGTCAACTAAGCCCTCTATTTCACTTAATACAAATTATGAAATTATCTCAGTTTAGTCTAGTCGTTATCATATACAAGAGTCTAACATACGTGGTACTCAGCGATGAAAGATTGAGAGAAGTTATTAGAGTTTATTTTTTCTATTTTGAAGCTTTAAACAAGGTAAGTGTTTTCCTAAAAAGTAACACAAGAAAAGATATAGTCCAGCTCTGCCCTGGGCTATGAGAAATGAAACTTTCCATCAATGCTAGCTGTACTGCAAAGAAAACAGACATATGGAGCAGAAATCTCTTTTGTGATGGCGTCTTCTTTCTCGAAAACGAATTTATGTAAGTAACTCCAGGCTTGAGTATAGAAGCAATCTTAATTCCTATTTTCTTTTTATTTCCATTGTTTTGGAAGCATACATTTATGAGATACTAACTGTTCATATTACTAATAAAGTAAAAGCTGTAGGTAAGACTTTACATTTACAATAACAATGTTATTACAATAACAATGTTATTGCATTTTTAAGAGATAAGAATAGTTATATAATGTTATATAAAGTTATATATTTTCCAAGATCTTTGAAATTACTCGTAGATGAAACTTAGTGGATATTCATTGATTAACAGAGTCTGTTTGAAATCCTTTACTTTCCTACTCCAAATCTTAAAAATATGGTTCAAAATATGACAGAAGTCCCTATTTTCCAACCAAGAGTAAAAATTCACAAAGAAGGTAACCCTGTTCGTCCTGTAATAAATTCTTTTGGCTCTCCTCTACAAGATTTAGGCAAATTCATTAATTCTATTATAAGTAACATAAATCTTGATGAACCTAACTTAATTATAAAAAACACCCAAGAAATGGTTAATATAATTAATGAATACAGAGAATGTCGTAAAGGTCATAATATCAAATTATATACTCTGGATATCGAATCCATGTACACCAATGTTCCTATCCAAGACGCATTAAATGTAATTGCTGAGAAATTTGATGATAATTTACAAAAAAGATACAGAATTAGTAAAGATTGGTTATTAGATTTGATTAATTTAATTTGTAAAAATAGTTATTTCATGTTTGACAACAAAATGTACATTCAAACAACAGGTTTCCCAATGGGTAGTCCCATTTCGGGCACGATATATAATTTTTATCTAAACAGAATGGAGAAGAATCACGTTATAAATTGGAAGGAGGCCAAATTTTTATATAAACGGTACGTGGATGACGTCATAATATTCTGGGAAGGAACAAAGAGACAATTTACAAGATTTTTGAACCATCTTAACAGTATACACAAGTACATCAAATTTAAAGTAGAAGAAGAGGTTAACGGCAGTATCCATTTCCTAGATTTGAAAATTACAAAAAATGAAACTGACTTTATCCAATGTGAACATTATACTAAACCCTTTCAAAGTAAACATCTATTGAATTACAATTCCAACCATCTCATATCCACCAAAAAAGAAATAATAAAAGGACAATTAAGAAGAATAGTTAATTACACCCATGACAAGAAGATTTGGAGTAGGAAAGTAAAGGATTTCAAACAGACTCTGTTAATCAATGAATATCCACTAAGTTTCATCGATAAAACGTTCAGAGAATTTTTTTAGGAACAGTTCTATTAGGAATTCACATAATCCAGTGAAAATTAAAAAAAGTTTTGGCAAATGTATTAATTTACCAATAGGTTTGATAGTAAATAAACAGGTTAAAGAAGTGTGTAAGAATAACGACACCAGTATTTTTTTTCACAAAGAAAACATATTGTTCAAGAAAAAAAGAATTCGAAAAGATAACTCTCAACTAAATTGTATGGGGGTGGTATATGCTCTACAGTGTAGAGATTGTAGAGCCATATATATTGGTAACACAGATAGGACCTTGAAAGAAAGAGTTCGAGAACACACCACTGCTTATGACAACAGAGACGAGAAAATTTCAGAGTGGGCAGGACACTGTATCAGGAACAATCATTGTCCTGACCCCATTGTACACATCGTCTTCCACGTTAAAGACGAGATTAAAAGATTCAAATTAGAATCTAGTCTTATAAATAGTTGTGAATGCATTAACAGAAATAAATCTCTCACAGTAAATGCGGTCTCACTAAGTATATTTAAAAAATCGATAGCACACAACAAGAGAATCAAAGAATTTTTAATTTTAAAGTAATCCTCGTCAGGTTACTAATTGTTTTAATTAACAATAGGGTGTTATTGTTGTGATTAATTAGGATGTTATTGTAAATAATAGACACTAGATGTCGATTGATAGTTAATTTAAATCATTTTTTGTAATTGTTACAATTCGTTTTCTACCATCATGATTATTTGTTTTTGTAATTATTACAATCTGCTTTATACCAGCAAGATTATTTATTTTTATATTCGATCATGTTTTGAAAGAGAAAGGGAGATGTTTCTCTTTTCTCTTTATTTTCCTGTATTAAGTTTTATCCTGAAGAAGACCCGTCATTGGGCTGAAATATAGATATGATGTTTTCTAAGATGAAGGCGTGGTTTTATTTCTGTACTTTATATTCTTCTCTTAAAGATTGCACTTTGTCTTCAATATTGATCTTAGGAGGAACGAAAGAAAAGCAGATAAAGAAAACAAGCTTGTGTTAAGAAAAAGCACAAAGAGAAATAAATGAACTACATGAATTAATTCAGTTTACTGGAATTAACATTTTAATTTATCTTCTCTTTTTTTTATTTCTTGAAGGCAAATTCCTCATTTCATTTCTGGGAGTCGCTGGTTCTAACATTGCGAATATCTACTTTAAAGATTATAACTAAGCCTTTATAACTAATTGTGAAGAGATGTAGCCAACAGATGCCTTTGTAGTAGATGCAACTGAAGCAAATGGACAGGAGGATCTCCGCTTGATTATCTCTCTCTTCCTGGTATGGAAGGGTTGTCACTAATCAAATCCAGTGTTCTTCGCGCTCCCCACCCACTCACGAACAGATGGAAATGCCCCCTGCTAGTAATAAGACTTGAAAGGAAATGTCACCAAGAATGGGGAGACGAGATAACGGCTTTAATCCTGCCTCTTATTTCCGTACAACAGGCCGATCAACAGACCATCAGTAATTAGTTCCTCTACACAAATCAATCAGAGGAATTGAATCAGACCAACTGATGCACATGGACAGCACTTTTTATTTCATTTGCCGTTTCATGTCAAATATGCAATTTGAGAATTTTAATTTTTACAGCACGGATTTAGAAGAGCTTTTAAAATATTAAAAAGGTGTACTTGGTATTTTAGCGTTGGCTTTCTTTCAAAGTTTAGAAATATTAATGAAGCATCAAACAGAAAGCAGAACGAAACCAACCAGACAAGAAACTATCGGAGAAGACAACGTAATTTTCCATCAAAAAGCACTTCTATCATGAAGCGAATCAAAGTCTCGTTGGTAACGTATTTTGCACCTTCTCCTTTAACATAAAATTAAAACTGATGTGTCAGATAATGTATCAAATTGCAATCTGTTGTAAATCTGTTGATTATTTTTCATATTAAGTCACTATTAGCCAGTTACATTAACTTGAAACTGTCCAAAATATCTTTAATTTCAGGACGCTGCTGACATTTAAGCAATTGAGTCGACAAATCATACACAGATGAATGATACCCTTTTAATGCATTTACATATAGTTTTATATGTGTTTGTAAAGAAACCTGATGAAAGCCTTAAAAGAGCCAATTTTTAATTATTAAATGTAATTAAATAACATAATCAAAGTTCTGCTTCTGGAATCAGTACAAGTTTATCGATTGTGAATTCGAAGTATCTTATCAAGCTTCTGCAAGGTCTTCACTATCTATGTACCACAAGTCAATGAGCTTTTTTATATAAATTAATTTGTTTACTAATTTACATATTAATATATTGTACTAAATTAATTTATTTATTCCTGCATTCAAAGCAAATTTCAAAACTGTAGTTATTGGAGGCAAAAATTACTTATAAAGCATAGTCGATTATATTAATCTTTTACATTTAGAATAATGTTTAATGTATTCAGTTGTAAAGCCATCAATATTGACATTTATCTTGTACTGAATGGTTAATCGGGGCGCGATGTACTTCACTATCTTAAGTATATCTTATTAATATGGATTTTCGATTTTATTGATTTACATCACTTTTTTTTTAAATTATATAACATATTAAGGAAATGCATTAACAGCATTTTTCTCTCTCTTGCAAAATATAAAACAATACTCAAGTATGTATTATTGAAAAAGAGAACCTCTGCAGGGCTAGTCAGAAATAGTTTCAATTAAAACTTCAAAGGAATATCAAGAGATTAAGATTTAAAATAATAATAAATTTTTGAACCAAAGAATGTAAATTCCAATATCGAAAAACCTCAATCTCCTTAGAAAATTCCTTAGATGATAAAGTTGGAGGACATTATAGTCAAAATGAGATGCTTTTCAGCAGAGAAGTGAACCATTCATAGGACAAAGATTCCGAAGAGCTTTTAGTACAGAAAGAAGGGGTTAGAAGAAGAAGACAAAAAAAAAAGGAGGAGGTGGGGGGGGTGTACGAGAAAGTAGAAGAAAGAACATCGTCATATGGATTAGGATACAGAAGAAAGAGCTGTCACATGAAGTGAATAGGTTCTAATCATTTCTGAATGGATGAAGAAAGAAAGAAGAATTAGAAAGAGAATATCTAATCTCCCACTTGAAACTTTGTCGGAACAATGAAAAAGAAAGAAGGAAAAAAAAAGACTAATCATCTAAATCGCGTAAGAGGAATTAATAGAAAATGAAAGAGGATTTCAAGACAAAACCAAAATTGTTTTGGATAAAGTTTGAAATCTGATTGTGTTGAAGCAACATTTACATTCGAAAATAAACGAAATTCAAATTCAAATTAAATAAACATATAAATAAACTTAGATCCATCGAATGTGTTTACAGATATTCTGTTGGAATCTAAAGCAAAATAAGAAGTTTAAATTTATCTTTATGTGAGTAAAATGAAGACGCAAGAAACTTTTTTGACTCGCAATGGACTTTACTGCAAAATCGTTGCCATGTGAAGAACCGAATACATGCAACAGCGCCACTTTTACTGAACTACTTTTTCTTTTTCTTAGCGCTGTACATAACTTTCAGTTTCTATTTAATACAAGCCTTACTAATAAAACATTACTATTAATAAATTAATCTAAACAAAAAAAACTACCAGATTAAAAACATTGTAAACTAATATATTCCTGATAATTGTCTAAGCCAACAGATGAATGCAGGGCCGTAGCTACCACCGAGGTAGGCGGGGCAGTACCCTGGGGCCCCCGAGCAAAGGGGGCCCCCCCCAACGAAGGGGGATTTTTTTTTTTTTTTTATGAAACCGTAAACATTTGTTGCCTGGATTGTCGTTTTTTTCTTGGTTATTAAAATAAGATTGTTCTTTTTTTTTTTTTCTTTTCTTTTTTTTTTTTTAGGTTGTTAAAATAGGATTGTCAAGGGCCCCGCACCCTCCTAGCGCTGGCTCTGCCCCGTGGCCCCCAATCCTCTAGCTCCGGCACTGGATCAACGGATATCATATTTAAGATTTAAATAAATGAAAGAATCAGAACAGCAACCCTTATCATTTATTAGGCGCATTCGCTTTTCACTGATGCAAAAGCAAACTTACGATAACCGCTGAAGATGTAAAAAGATTTATTGAAAAAAATGATTTATTTAAAACCAATCACAATATGGGGTTGGTCCTGTATTTCATTCATCAAACAAAATGCCAACTTCACGAATATCGGGACCAGGAAAAACTGAGTTATTATTATAGAAATGGATAAACAGACAAACAGTCGCCAATAAGCAATTTAATATCTAAAAAAAGAGGGTTTTGATAGAACAGAATTAACATATAAAAATTTATAAATTTTATTAGATCTTACAAATCTTACAAATTTTATTAAATTTGTAACAATTTTATTAAAAGATAATTAAGAGGAGTGTTTTTATTACTTGATAGCACAACTCGTTACAAATAACTATAACAATGAATATCAAATTTAAACCCAACTAGTTGATTAGTAATTAAAAAATTTATTACTATTCCTTCTTCTTCTTCATACGAGTTTGGCCAACTATGGACCGCGGGAAACAATTGACTAGATGAATAGTCTTTTCCTCTCCTCCCAGTATTTCTTCATTCTCTCACTCTGCTTCCGCCTTCTATCATCTGACCAGATTACCTTGGTCCTCGTAGTTTCTTTACCCTGGAACCCCCTGAATCCATTAACTCTCATTCTAAACATTTTCTTATTCCAAATCTCTTCCGAATTAATCCCAACTTGTTGCATGTCTCTTCTAGTTTCCTCAACCCATTTAGTCGTCGACTTTAAGTTGGTGATATAGTCGAAGATCTTCTTAGTTAATCTAGATTCGCTCATTCTTACGAGGTGACCATAAAATATCAGTCTTCTCTTACGTATCGTGTCTGTAATCACCCGTTTGTATAAATCCATATTTTTCCTCTTCCTCCATGTACCATCCTCTCTTTTTTCCGGTCCGAGTATCTTCCTTAAAATTTTTCTTTCTCTCTTTTCAAGTTCCTCTATTTCCCCTTTTTTGTTTAAAATTAGACATTCTGAACTGTAGATCCCTTCCAGCTTGACAACCGTGGTATAGTGTCTGAATTTTGCGTTGTAGGAGAGAGCTTTTTTGTTATATATATTTTGCACTAACCTGTATGCCAGTTCCAAATTACTGATGCGTCCTTTGATTGCCTCTTTATCAAGACCATTTGGCTGGATCCATTTTCCTAGATACTTAAATTTGTCAGTTCTTTTAACCTTTCCATATCTTGTATTCAGGTGCAAATTACTATTATAATTCGTTAGGCATTTATTATGAAAAACGCGCAGAAAAATAAAATTTAGCAAATGTGAGTTTAAACTTGATCCTTACTTCAACATCACTTAAAATTCATTCCAGTGAAATTCATTAAAATTTGTAACAATGTAAATTTCCTAATACAAACGTCATTTACTGCAAAAACCGAACTAAATTCATTTCGTCCTGAGGCTTTGAAATTTACGAACTCTCATAAGCCAACTGTAAACTCTGAAAGAAAAGAAATCGATATCGATATTTACGCTGCACGATATAAATAGATCGTGCAAAAGAAAGTTAATCATAATAACGCTGTTCACTTTTTGTTTAAATTTACTTTTTTTTTGTCCAATGTCTCGTATATTTAACTTTTGAAAGTGCTTTTGCAGGATTTCCGAATTCCCTAGGTCGTCGTTGGATCCCAGCATTTGGGGTCTCTCCCTCCATATCTACTACCTGCTTCAGGGTTGAATGACCGGCCACATGATAACGGTAACACTTATCCGCGTTGACACAAACGCACTTGCTTTTCCCTTCGCGCAAAGACTGGGATTCACTGACGATGAGGACTGGGGTTTTTTCGAATCGTATACACGCCCCCACCCAACTCGACAAAAGCTACAAATTTCCTTAAAGCTCAAAGAATATGAGGAAACATTAAATAAATAAAAAATAAAGGAATGAAAGAAGCAAAACTAAAACTTCCGGAAGTTGGAGTTCCGAGTCTCTTACTCCATCTGGTGTCAGTTTCCGTCCCTTTATACATCTGTACGACAATATGTTGAATTACAGGATCATAAAAAGGAAAACAATTATCTGTTATTTATAGTTTTGTTGTTTTTGTTTTTTTTATTATTATTATTATTTATTGTATTCCGCTATAAATAGTTGAAAGCATCTATGTATCAGGCGAATTATGATTCAGTTAAACAAATAAATTTCTTTTTGTATTGTTAGGCCTACAATTTTACTCCTGTAATTTCCTCTAAATTGCTTATAAATTGCTTTCTAAGATTTATGACCTTTATTTTAATACAATTTATATTTGGTTTTATTTATAAATATTAAGTCAATATTTCTTTTGCAAGAAAATTGTTTTTAAAAACATTAACATAAGAAGCTAAATAAACTTGATAAAAATTTGTCTAAAATAAAAAAAACAAACTTCAAAATTAGCAAAATATTAATCAATGACTATTAAAATATTCTCAGTAAATTAATACTAAAAACTCTAAAAATTGATCAGATGGCTGTAGAACGAAAATTTCAAAGTTCGTAAATACGGGAAAATGAATAAAGCAGTTTACCGTTATGCAATATGTAAAATAACGGATACCTTCCGGCCAGAAAAAAAAAATGATTACTTAAAAGTATTTTTTTACTGGAAATCGTGACATCCGGATGCTCAAATACTTGATATACCGAAGCGGAAATAAATTGGTACAAATATTAAGTAAGAAATTACTCAAAATTGCTCGTTTTTGTCACTTATATTTCTTTAGTTGCAATTAATAAAATAACAAATAAATAAATTACCTATGCAAGTAAGAAAAGCCGAAAGATATAGTAGAGATTTAAATTTTCTGAATACTCATTAAAACTGTTTTATCAAATAATATTTAAGTGTTTTTTTTTTTTGGGGGGGGGGGGTAAAATTAAAAAAAAAAGACAAGATACTTTAATTCGATAAGATATTACGAAAAAAGAATTTAGTAAAAAAATATTATTTTTCCACATTGGAAATCGAATCGTAAAGGTTCAACTTCCCATATCGATTTCAAAGCTGTCGCCCACTCATCTTTCAATTTAATTTGGTTTTATATTTAAATAAAGAAACAAAACGTATTTTTGATGTATATAAAAAAAGTAATGTTTTCATGGTTTACATATAATAAAGAAATCATATTAAAAAAACTACAGAGAAATTACAAGAAGCAAAAAAAAAGAGAGGGAAGGGGGTTTCAAAACGAAATACTTTCAAAAAGTAAATAAATGAAGGAAGGAAGAATAGATTTATTGACAAGAAAGTATCAACACTATCAATGGTGTGTAAGAAATTCTTTGTTCTTTTTCTTCCACTCTACTGTCACCAGGTATGGCTATATCAATTAGCCATATCTGTTTCTTTTCTAT
>JAFIDM010052125.1:1428-12074 GCA_023159025.1 Thereuonema tuberculata | reverse complement strand
TTCCTCTCTTGTTATTTGCATTGTGCCTTCTTTTTTGCTATTTTCATTGATTCATCGGGCACGTATAACCCCTTTTTCATTTTATGAAAAAAAAATCCAAACCAAATTATTGACTGAAGTTACTAAAAGCATATCAAGGCAAGCGTAAGTAGTGGATTAGCTAAAAACATTATTAATACCCTTTTACTGAATGTGGGGAAATCTTGTAAAGCCTTTTGAGAGTCTGTAAACATGGATTAAGTGGATTGTGAGGATTTTTTGTAACCAAAGCGGATTTTTGTGAAGGGGTGTGGGGTGGAATTATCTCTAAAAACAGAGGATTTTGTTATAATGTGTGGAAAGTTCCTGGATATATTCTTTTAAGTGGATTACTTTTGAAAGGGTTATGAAGGGCTGGCGGAAAGAACGATCCAAATCCACTTTTACTGAAAATTGACAATTTTAATTTTAAACTTTGACAATTCTCCAAAGTGTACATTGTAATAAATTAATGATTTGAACCTTTCTAAAGCTGAAAACATGGATGACAGTCCTAAAATAAACAAAAAATATTTATTCTGTCCTTAATCATCATTTGCTCGATGGTGGTCAATTCATAGTATTATCGTGATCATGGTGTTCAGTTGTTACAAACTGTTTTAATGCCTGGAAATCGTTGTATTTAGCCACAGATAATGGGACAAGAGAAGAGAAAGGTTCTTCAATATACCAATATCTTTGGAAAGACATTTTGTGAGTTTTGACGAAGCCACTGTGCGCATTGCGATGCTGCAAGGGGAGCTATACAGGTCATTTTCCATTCCCTTGTTTTTTAAACGCCAAAACGTAAAATCGACGTAAAAATTCAACGTAATTGTTGAATATGTTCTGTTTACATTCAACCACGTGAAATGATGTCGGTTTTTTTCTTACTTCGGAACAGTGGCGTATATAGAATATATTTTCGGGGGGGGGGGGGGACCTAAGATTAATGTAAGGTTATGTTAAGAAATTTTAAGTAGACACCCTATGGAAACCTATCCCTTCAACCAAAAAAAAAAAAAAACGTTGGAGGACATACCTTCATTATTTCGGGAGGGGCCCGGGCCCCCTTATATACGCCCCTGCCTTATAGTTAGACATAAAACTGTTTCTATGAGAACTTTTTGTTCATCTTCACGAGTTTTCTTTTCTCGATAAAGGCCAACACAGTCAAAGCTCAACCTTAGATCGTCCTTTAATTTTCATATCAAGAAGAACCATTCATCGGTTCAAGAGTCATTAGGGGCCTCACACACAGACTATTCTTTGATGAGCCTTATTCCCAGAGTATCCTAAAAAGGCTTTATAATATAGATGACATTGATTCAGTTGCTTAATACGCCTTAGCAACTGAACCTCCTTAGCTATCTTGCTGCCATCTAACGGGGAAAAAAGAATCTGCCAAAACTCGCCAATGTCAAAGTGTCTTCATTTGTAGTAATCTATAGTAGAATAATCCTAATCGGCAATAAAATTATAGTGGAAGCCTAATAGCATATTTCTTCTTTACCATCCATAAATTGAGAAGTCTTCTTGAAACTTAAAACGATAGAAGGCTTCCTATTTATTTACAGTGCATTAAAAATTATTCTTGATTCCTAAACATGTCTCAAATTTTGATAATTCAGAAATGTTACTCAAAGAATGATATCTGCCTTTTTTGTATTTTGAGGTAAATTCCAACAAAAGCAAATAAAAAAAAAATCCAACAAAAAATCAAGTAACACAAAATCAAGCGACCCCCGTACAAATTGCAATTTATCAAACCCTTGCGTTGTTAACAATGACAATACTACTGATTGGCACGCAAAACTCATTTATTCAAGTCCTTGTCATTCAAGGGTCAAATACAATTTCAAGCGATGCCCACATTGAGTTCCTTTAGAATGTCTAGACCCCATTTTGCATCTTTCAGGCGAATCGGAGTAAGTGTCCATATTGAGTTGAGTCTGTCATATTAGTCCTCAGCAAACTCTATTCACTGAAAATAGAATCCAATTCCGTTCAATTAATACTACTTTCCTGATCCGGTCAGTGACTATTTCAAACAATTCCGGAAACGGTCTGTACCGGAAGCGGATTTTTCTATAAACCTTTAGACCCCCGTTGGGGAGCCCAACGAAATATGATCCATGAGTTTCCGAATCCCTGTTTTGCGTGTTACAGACACAGAAATTCAAAGAGTTCCTCTGAACGAGGTAGCTAAAAAGACAGCTATAGACAAGTCACTACTCTCAAAAAAACAAACAAAAAAAAGCTGTTTGTTAGTAAAATACAATATTGAATATTTTAATAAGAAAACTTTCGTTGGATATATTAACAAAATCGATATTTTTATCACAAAAGAAGTGTATAAACTTGGAATTGAGATAACTACGGAAATGGCAGCGGGGTTTTCGGAAGAATAGAAAACTTTTCGCTCTGTGATCTTATTTTTGTTTTCAACTATTATTTTTTCCATTTAAGGTCAAAGTCTTCTTGTTAATATTTTTGAGAATATTTTATGTGCTGTTTCTAAGTATCCCTCTGTAATTCCTCTACTCCATTTTATGTATTAGAAAGAATAAATCACATTTCTATTCCTCTGGTATTTCTTCTTTGTCTATCACATTAATAATGTCTCTTCTCTAATTCTTCTCCAGCATTGATAAGCACTTCAGCTGTTGTAACATTATCTTTGGAGGCATGACTGTTTTTCAGCTTTCTTATGACTGCTTTTATTTCTTCCTAAGTTAATTTTCTTTAACAACTATTATCTTCTTGTATCTCTTCTAGTTCACTTCTTAATCCGACATATTCTCCATTCTGATATTCTTTCCATATATCACATCACCTTCTCTTTGTCTCCTATAAGTTCACCATCTTTATTATTCAACTTTTAGTTGAATATCTTTTTTTTTTTCTTGAATTTGTTTATAAAAACTTCTAACTTCTTTTGTTTTTTTCCATTTATTTCGTTTAAATCTTCTATTTTTCTTTTCTATCATTTCCTTTCCCATAAATATTTATTTTCCATCTTTACGAGCATTTTCATATTCTTCCTTACTTAATCTTGTGTATCTATTTTTATCCTCTTCGTATTTCTTTGTTGTATAGCTTTCATAATCTTCTAATCAGGCTGTAGTAATTTATCTGCTGATTATGTGGTTAGTGTCTTTTTTATTTTTTGTCTAAATCATTTCCTTCTTCATTAAACTGTTTTCCTTCTCTTCTTTGTACGGTTTACTAAACCTTTCTTCCTTCAATTTCTTCATATTAAACTTTCTTTTCTTCATTCCAGTTTTCTTTTTTCTCTTTGTACTTAACCTTTGTTTATATATAACTGATCAGCCTGTTCTTAAGTCAGACTATGGCTAGTATCTATTAATAAATGATCTACGTATTTGGTTCACAATACTTTTGTCTCCAGGCTCCTTTTCTTTCTCAGAAAGTGTGTACTACTTATTCTCATTGTTAGATTTATTATAGAATTTATTGTTCTTATTCCATTGTCATTATTCTTTAGGTATAGGCTTTCTTTTCCTATTCAAGATTTAGGTATTACCTCCTGTCCTATCATTGCATTGAAATCCCCTAAGATGATTTTTACACCATTCTTTGGAGCTTTATTACGTACTTATTCTAACAGTTCATAGAATTCATTTTCCATTTTTTTCATCTTCAATGGGGGATGTACAATTACTAAGAAACTATTAAGAATTTTCATCGTATTCTAAGGGTGGATATTCTTTCGGTGACTGGGTCAAAATGATACTGAGGCTTTATAATTTTTGTGGATTATAAAAACCGTCCTAAAATTTCCATTACAAGACTCACGATACATTACTACTATACATTCTCCCGTCTTCATTATCCCTTTTCCTTTCCATCTCATCTTTTCAAAAGCTGTTAAGAGACATTTTCTGTTTGTTCATGACTTTTTTTAACACATCTCTGAGTCCCATTCCTCAGAGGACTTCCAAATCGTCTACCACCTTCATGCCCATAAATATGGCTTTCGTAGCGAGGTTGTTTCGTGATGGGATAGGATTTTCTTGGGTGCGGTCGTCAGTGCATTCCAACCCCCAGACACACGATTCCCTCCCACGAGCACTGGGTAGCTCAGATACCTTGTGAGAGCTACTTCCCACCCATCATCTGAGGCATCAAACCATAATAATTAGCAATAATATAAGTGACGTCAATGTTCTGTAGGATTTTTTTAAACGTGGATGAAGGTCCTAAAGAGCTTTTATGAACGATTCCACCAACCAACTCCCCCTAAAAATACTACCTATTTCAAAATACCAGTGGGAGAGTCATGTATCCTGCTCCCTTCCCTACATTTGATCCTGATGACAACATTGCAGTTATGACAGCATTTCTGAAAAGCATTCTAACCATTTCAAAACACGAAGACTGTAAAAACAACCCTAAAATGTCAGTTAGGAGTGAATTCAAAAACTGTTTCTGAGTGTTGGGTGTAATTTTTATTATTCAAAATAGGCTCCATCTGCATCTGTACAATCTTACCAGCGCTGTCTTAAGCCAGAATTCCTTTCTTGCCCATATCCGTGGTTTAGCATTGCAGAAATCCTTCTTTGTCCTTTTTGAGATCACAATCTTGGAGGTTTCTTCTGCCCTTCAGAAAGTTGTCCATATGTCTGAATAGGTAAAAATCTGTTGGCGAAAGGTCCGGTGAAAAAGATGGATGAGACAAAATCTGATATCAAAGTTCTTGAAGTTTCCTGCGGGTGTTCTGCCGTACGCTGTCTTGCATTATCGTGAAACAAAAATGGGACCTTTTCGATTGACCAGTGTAGGCTGTATATTTCTTAGATTCTGATGCATTTCAGTCAATTCTGACACGTACACCTCTGCTGTATGGTTTGTTCCCTGGAAAGAAAGTTTTAATCGATAATTCCAGCCGTGGACCACCAAAAAGCCAAAAGAATTTTTCGTAGGTGAAGAGGCGATTTAGGAGTTCTGTCGGTGGCTCGTTCTTAGAGCCAAGATGGTCTTCACCGAGAATATTACATATTTCGCTTTAGGATGCTGCTAAGCCTCGTAAGAACTCAAAGCATCACTTCTCGAATATCCAACGTCTTCGTATTTTGATTCAACTCACAACATAGGACGCAGAATACAGAAAGAACCTGTTGATACAAATGCAGTAGGGGTGATCCTTCAACCAACATAACTATGCACCTAAAGCATGCTTTAATTACTTCCCTAAAAGTGGTGATATTTGCAGGTCAACCAAACCGACATTTAAGGTTCCAACCTAATATTTTAGAAGTTTAGCTTAAGTCTATTTTTCTTTGAGCTTCTTATCAGCCCTGATTCAGCTTCGTCTTTCTATTACTTCATCAGTTGAATTTCGAGCAGGTTTCGGTCCATTTTCATAAAATTTCTTTGCTTCAATCCGTAGTGTATTGATATTTTTAAGATGTTTATTTGCAGGTGATGTAATATTGTTATTTTTTTCTTGCTTTTTATGGCTTTTTCAACAGCCAGTCTCAATATATCTTACTGTAATACTACATATTTCTTTACATTCTCTTTATTGAAAAATTTAGAAAAAATTATACGAGTATCAATATTTTATATGTAAAGTTCCCATATTTTTTTAGTAGATCTCTTCTCCTAATTCTTCTACTATAAAATATTTCTAACATCATACCAAATTTAAATGTATCTTTACATTTAAATTTTAAAGTATCAATATTGTCCTCTTTTCCCTATGTTTTCGTGGTTACATCTAGGAAAAGCTACATTATTAGACAAATTATAAAAGAATTCCTGCCTGAAAATCTGAAGCTGCAAGCGCTTGAGATCTCGTAAACATATCGTCGTTAGTCGAGACTTAACGAGAAACATCGAAACAAAACAAAGAAATACAAAAAGACCGAAGGTGGAAATAGTTTTCTTTAATAAAAACGAGTGGAAAATTTTACGGATCTTTAAAACTGTAGGTTCAGCGAAATGTCGAGAAAGGTTGCGTTAAAATGTACATTTATATTTACATTTTTCAAAAACATGTGGATTTAGTTCCATGCAACAGGGTTGAGTACCGAGGGGGAGGGGAGGGGAAATATCTGTTCCCCCCACCATTCACTTTTAATAAAATGTTGAAACTTTTTAATAAAATTTGCAAAAGACTTTTGTTTGTTAATGCAACATAGTATGCACGTATTAAATATTTAAAATTAATAAACTAAAAACTGTCCAATAAAACTTAAATCTTTTAAAATAAAAATCAAAAGTAAAAAAAAAAAATAAAAAATAAAAATAAAACGATGATTATTAAGTCATCTTTTTCAAAGTGAATTAAGACAAAACCTACATTGAAGACAGAAGTAGAATTCATGGTTTTTTTTTTTTCAGTAATTACAAAATGACAAGCGATTTGAATCTAAATACAGACAGATTCAGACTGACTTCGGCGGATTTGAATAGATTCTTTGTAAACTGGAAGAAACTGACTATTTGTTTATATTCGACTAATGCTGCAAATAAAAGACTGCCAATGAATAGTTCTTGGTCAACTCATAGATTTTAGTCTTTATACGATCCAACTGTAAGAGTTTGTAGAGAAGTTTTGGTAAAAACAAGATAATTAATGCTTTTAGACAGTGTCAAAAGCAAAGCGGCCCCATAATATGCACAATTTTATTAACAAACTTTTATAAATAAAACTTTATCGGAAGTGACCACTTTTGACCCCCCCCCCCAACTTCCGGTCAGGAAGTGGTCCTAGAGGTCTGATTTTTTGGACGTGGTTCCCTACTTTTTGATGCTGAACACAATGGTGAAGGTTTCGGTTCCCTATGTTTTACAGGCAAGCTGTAACCTAGGGGCCGCTAACATTGCTTTTATGCTGTGTGAATGGCTGGAAGTAGGTGACTACATGTAAAAAAATCAGACCCCCCCAAGGCGTTGTTTTTCTTTTAAAAACGCCGTTAAAAGATAGAAAACGCTTTGGGGGGGGGGGGTCAGGGATTGGTCCTAGAGGTCTGTTTTTTTTACAAGATCACCTACTTTTTGATGCTGAACACAATGGTGAAGGTTTCATTCGAATATCTCTAACCGTTTGGCCGCTACAGAGTGTGACATTTAGACAAGACAAATGCAAGAGCGGTCCCCTAGCGGTTTTACAGGCAAGCTGTAACCTTGGGGCCTCTAAAATGTAAGTTAAATTTTACATTTGTAGGATAATTCATTGTTTTTAAAAAAAAGGAATGTGTTCAGGATCCTAATAAAGTTGAAGCAATTTCGGGACAAGAACAATTTGAAATCATAGAATTTGAGAAGTTACGAGTTCTATTCCCCATTACTTACTCTTCTAATGCTTTATTATAATTTTTATATTGAGAGAATGGACACTTTATTATAATTTCCGTATTATAAAATTTCGATAATTCGTAAAAATAGACTTGAAAAGTCTGCAATAAGGTTTTCTTCTTTGCAATAAGGTTGTAATAAAGTTTTTCAAATAATAATAAAGCGTTATTATTTGCAGAAATCCAGCTTCGTGTTAGTAAGTCAAAAGTCGATAAAAATAAAAAAAAGAATGAAAACTGGATAAATTACTGAAATCACACATCAACAATTTCGTTTCTTTCGTCGATTTAAAGAAAACAATAAACTGAATTGATTAACAAAGAAATATATTTAGATTCTGAAAAATAAAAATAATTTTATTTCTCAAATAAGATTAACAGTTACTAAAGAAATCTATAAATAAAAATACAATCTGCTTTATCTCTTTCTAGAACATTAGCTAAAAACGTCGAACATCCAAACCATCGCCATTATCACATGAGCTATGAAAGAGAAGTTTCAATGTTTCAAGATTGTTAGTGAGATATTACAAACTGCTACAAATTGCTATGTAAAACTAAATCATAAAAAAAGGCTTTCGGACATAGGCCTAATTCGCAAACTCAACCATTTGGACGAAAACGTTCTGCGATGTTTTGCTCGAATTAATGACGTCACCATTCCCTTTCGGCTCCTATGCAATTCGTAACACAACTTGAGACGCTATACTGCTCAGAATTCGTTGCCAACCCGCAATACACCTGAGTTAAGCGGAGAAGGCCACAACGGGCTGGGACATCGTATATTCTCCGATCTCAATATTAATTTGCTAAATAAATAAAGTTTGCTTTTTGAATGCTACATATGCGAGGATTCCGGAGCGAAGCGACGATACCCGGTACTAATTTGTAATTAGTATTATAAGGAAGAAAAATAATAATAAAACGCACAAAACTATGAGTTCACTGATCTGTTTTTGGAAATTGCGATACCGGGAATCCAAGATGGACCATTTCTGGTTTCCTGACCTTCGTCAGTTGGGTCCGCCCAGTATCTTAACATATCAGTGAACTCGAGAAACAAATAAATAGAACAAAAGTAAACATCAAAATGGCCCTCCAATTAAAAAAACATCAAAACCTAAATATACACTAGAATAAAAAGGGCCAATCTTAGTTTTGTGCGTTTTATTCTTATTTTTCTTTCTTATGTTGTTGTACGCACGTTAATTTTATGTATTATATGTTTCTTGTTTTATAATTAATCTCTTTTATGCTAAGCGGGTCTTAGCGGGGATTAATTCATTGGCCCTTTTTATTCTTTATTTAGGTTTTGATGTTTTTTTAATTGGAGGGCCGTTTTGATGTTTACTTTTGTTCTATTTATATGTTTCTCGAGTTCACTGAGATGTTGAGATACTGGGCGGACCCAACTGACGAAGGTCAGGAAACCAGAAATGGTCCAGCTTGGGTTCCCGTTATCGCAAATTCCAAAAACAGATCAGTGAACTCTTAAGCCCCGTGAACACCATCCAACTTTGCACCAATTTAGTCGGCCGATTTTGACGTCACGAGTCGGCAGAGACAGTTTTGAGCAAGTTTTTCACCGACTTGCCATCAACTTTAGACCACCGACTCGAGTTGGTTCTGCAAGGGCAACTCGGGATGTTGGTTGGAAGTCGGTCGGAATTACCCAATCACAGGGCAGCGTTGGAACACGTCAATCGTGACGTCACGCCCATGGAAGAAATGGTGTCTAAAACGATGTTCACCGATTCGAGTCGAAGACAAGCGAGTATACAATGAATATCAGAGTATTGCGAGTTTCTTTCATGCATAAATAAAGTTTATACTGAGATGTAGTAATTGTATGCGGCAGGGCAGAATTAATCAGAGAGGTTTCAAAACCTCGATTTTTTCCACAGCTGCTGGGGGAAACGCATTGCATTATGGGATTGCTATTATCACGGCCTACTCATTTGCGAGTTGGATTATGTTCGGGGCTGACAAAAGTTGGCGGACTCGAAGTCGGCCGACTAAAGTTGGTGCAAAGTTGGATGGTGTTCGCGGGGCTTTAGTTTTGTGCGTTTTATTCTTATTTTTCTTTCTTATGTTGTTGTACGCACGTTAATTTATGTATTATTAATTAGCATTATAGTAATGTTAGTTAATTAATAAAAATTATTACTAAAATATTAACCATTAAATTAACAAATTAAAAAAGACTAAGAAAATGTAGTTTTATTTAACTTACGAAAACCATCAGAAGTTTTGTGACTGTTTTAACTTTAAATACAAAAGTTCATTAGAAATTGGAATTGATCTGTCTTATGATATACAACGAAAATTCTTCTTAAAATTCCTTTCACAATATTTCGTTTTCTTCAAAAGAAGATTTAGACTAAATTACAAATTGTATATGAATTGTCAGAAAATAATATAAATTGAATATGAAATGTCAGCAGTTTGTTAGTAAATAGTATTGTAAACACGGACGGTTCATACTGTCTGACAAATGGTTCTTGATGATCGCGTTTGCGCGGGAATCACGAAAATCACGAGATTTGGCCATTAGCCTCTTCAGCAGGTCTCAAGGAATGTAGTATTGTGAATGTCTGTCGCTAGGAAAATGCTAGAGAAAAAATGTTAAAGATGGAATTTTACCTTCAGTGTAGAGGCGATGGATGCAGCGGCGAATAAGGCATCGGTCAAAATCGTCGACATCAGTAATGGGATCGTCAAGAACGATCTGTCGGCCTTTATATTGTTGGAACGTGTTGAATTTAGTGATGGGTAGATGCACGCTTTCGTTCAGGAACGCTTTCGGTCAGGAACGCTTTCGGTCAGGAACGCTTTCGTTCACTGAACGCTTTCGGTCAGGAACGCTTTCGGTCAGGAACGCTTTCGGTCAGGAACGCTTTCGTTCACTGAACGCTTTCGTTCACTGAACGATTTCGTTCATTGAACGATCTAGTTCATTGAACGATCTAGTTAGGCGCCACAAGGACCTAAGTGTCCCACCCCCGATCGATACCGGGACCTTATATTTAGGGCCTCTTCTCGGGCCCCCCAAGTCATTTGCAAAAAAGGGAAAAATTCGCTCTCCTATTTGGGGCAGGGACACCACACTTGGGTGGGAGGAAGCCAACACAAAGGCTGAAGTTTCCCACCCCCGACCGACACTGGGGCCTTACTTTTAGGGCCCCTTCTCGGGCCCCCCAAGTAAATTATAATTAAGGAAAAATTCGCTCTCCTATTTGGGGCAGGGACACCACACTTGGGTGGGAGGAAGCCAACACAAAGGCTGAAGTGTCCCACCCCCGA
>JAFIDM010052124.1:0-12075 GCA_023159025.1 Thereuonema tuberculata | reverse complement strand
ATGTAAATATTAAATAAGAGAGGACCTAAGTTTGAGCCTTGTGGAATTCCTCTTTTGGTGTTATATAGTTTACTTACATTATTTTCAATTTTAATTCTAAATTTTCTATCTCTCAAATAATTTTCTATCATTTTATATATGTTCCCTCTTATTCCCATTTGTTTAATTTTTTGTAATAAAATTTTATGATCTATAGAATCAAATGCTCTACTAAAGTCAATAAATGCTATGTATATTATTTCTCCATTGTTTAACGATTTGTTTATATTTTCATTAACATGATTCAATAAATTTATTGTTAATTTATTTCTTTGATATGCATATTGATTTCGATTTAATAGCTTCCTTTTACTTACGTAGTCATAAATACTTTTTGCTAAATAACTTTCTAATATTTTAGAAATATTTGAAATTAGTGAAATAGGTCTATAGTTATTTAGATTATTGGAACTTCCTCCCTTATATATTGGTATTGTATAGGTTATTTTCCATGCATTTGGGTATATACCTGAATTGTAAATTTTTTGAAAAAGTATTTCGAGAAAGATAGATATTGTTTCTTTTAAACTGTTTATATCAATTAATTTTATTCCATCTGGACCATATGAATGATTTTTTTTTTGATTGTTTATTATTTCAATTATATCTTTTCCATTTGGCAACATTAAAACCATAGAATTTTTTTCTGATTTCTGCTCTTCATTTTCCATTTTTCTTATCTTCTCTAATTCTTCATTACTTTCATATACATTTTGAGTGAAAATTTTACTCAATTTACAAAATAATTTTTGTATATCATAATTTTCTAATAATACTTTTCATTCATTTGTTTCATTATTTTTTTTCTGTTTTCTTATTATATCATTATTTATAATTTTCCACACATTTATATTGGCGTTAGGATCATCTTTAATCAATTTTCTATAGTATTTATTTTTTTGTTTTTTAATTTGATTTTTTAACCAATTTCTTTTTTTCTTATATTCTATTTCCAATTTTGTGTTGTTTTTATTTTTTATGTATCTCCTATATAAGTTATTTTTTTCTTGAATCTGTTTCATCAACTGTGGGTTCATCCAATTTTTTTTTTGTATTCTGTATTATCTGTCTCATATATGAATCGCTAACTGCAGAAAGGCATCATGTCCAAATTTTACGATTTTTTTTTTTTATTAAAATTGTGGCTAGGAACAAGACGCAACGTTTACTGCAGAAAAGAAGCACGTCCGCACAGTAGTATTGGCATGACAACGCTTTCAATATTCTACTTACCGCAGAAAGGGAACTAGTCCAGGACAAGTTCCCTTTCTGCGGTAAACAGCTGTGGCACTAGCGCTGCGTGGTGGATACGTGAATTATCCTGACAGTTCAGCTGAGTTTCATCAGACAATAATATTGTGCTTTGTTTATTGATGAATGTTGTTGTCTGTACTGTGATTATAGTACTGTTCGGTTTTATTAACGAGAGCCTTCAACAATTTTGCGCATGCATCAGGTATCCCTCGATTTCTTCAGAATAGGGGCGAGGAGAAAGAGAGAATGTTTAGTTTTTATCAGTATTAGTTTACTAGTTGCTGCGTTCTATTTGCGCTTTTCGGGAAAGAATTATGAAAAGAATAAATACTATTGCAAAAATGCTCCTTCGTTATTTTTTTCTTAAAAGCGAAAATGTCCAAAAGAATTTCTTAGGAAAGTGTCCATCTCAGCGTATCATCCCTCTGTGGAGTAAAATCGTCTTGCAGTTGTGGGTCTGCCTTTTCAAAACGAATAGTAATTAAATGAAAATGAGTAGTTCAGATGAGGAAGGGCCTGTAAAGAAAAGGTTTTCGGAATGATGAAAAATACAGAAGAAACGTAATAAAGAAGTCTAAAGTGACTGGACAAGAATACGTAAACTGGGCTGGCAAAACTGTACCTGCTAAAAAGCCAGGCTCAATATTGTTTTGTTCATTATTGTTCCTTTGTATAGTTTGGTCTAAATGCAGCTTTACTCATAGTTTAACCTTGTACGTATTTCGAAGTAATATTAGGCTAAGTCTAACCCTAGAACACTAACGTTAGTCTGTCTGACTACTTAGAACTCTCTATTTTTCTATTTATTCTTCCCGTCAACTGAATGCCCCACCCCTCCCTGTATCTTCATTTGAGCCCAAGTTGTGGGTGTGGTCAGATCAAGAATTCTGTAAGTGCGCGTTTTTTGCTGGTATCTAAGTTTGCATAGTGTTGCAGACTAAACGTTAGTGTTTAGTTAGTTTTTTTTTTGTTTTTTTTTAGTTTGGTTTATTACCCTTTTTCAAAACAGTAGTCTGACAGACGAAAGATTAATAACTACATTTGGCTAAAACCACGTTAGTGTTTTAGGGTTTATTGAAAAAAACAACCCATCCCATTAGCCTACTAAAACCAAACCTCAAAGTCCTTTACTTATCTCCAATAACTTTTTGACTGAATTACTGTTATAATAAGGTCTTTTGTTGTTTCAGTTGTAAGTCCAATTGCCTTGGAAATTTCAGGGAAGGAGATATGATTGAAATATTCGCCAAACTACATGACATGACAACCAAAACGGAACAGGACATTTACATCCAATCTCTTATGGAAATTAGCCCGATTGGAAGAGAAAGACCCAGGCCTGGATCGTCAACAGAGAAACCCAAGGCTTTCAGTGTGAATTATTACATACTATACAATGGTAAACGCACCAAAGTATGTAAAAATGGATTTATGAAAACCTATGGGTACACTGCAAAGCAGTGTTACCGTTTGTCCCATCTATTGCAACTAAATGAAACACCAACTGACAACAGAGGAAAAAACGTTTCAGGAAATGCAATACCTGGGTCCGTACTGTCTCGATTAAGAGCCGATGTAGAATCATTCCCCACCAAAGTAGATCACTATACAGGAAAGGAAAGAAAGTATTTTTCAGCTAATATGAATCTAAAAATCATGTACGACATGAAAAAAAAAAGAACATAATTTCCTTATTACAACATTAGGAACTGAGAAAAGGCTCTCCTACAAGTTCTTTTGGACATATTTCAATGAAAACTATCCTGACATTGGCTTTGGCCAACCAGTAAAAGATGCGTGTGTTACATGCGACGAACTCAATTTAAAAATAAAAAGTCCCTTTCTGAACGAGAATGCAAAGCGAGCAGCTGTCGCTGAGCTTATGATACATAACCGTAAATCTAAAAAGTTCTATGCTTCACTGAAAGAAATAACCACTCAGTGTATCAGTAAGCCTGAAGAAAATGTTGGCATCTGCATCGATTTTATGGCCAACATATCTGTACCTTGCATTCCTGTCCAAGACACTTATTACCTTAGACAGATCACTTTGAACGTCTTTGGTGTGCATAATCTCGCAACGCGGGAATGTACAATTTTCATCTATCATGAAGGTGAAGGGGGTAAGGGCTCAAACGAAGTATATACCATGTTAGACTGGTACATAAAAAACAAAATCGACAGTGATGTAAAAAACTTTATCTGTTTGGGGACAACTGCTCAGGGCAAAATAAAAACAATACCATGGTTCGCATGATGATGTACTTAAGTGAGATAAAAACGTTTAATGAAGTCAAACTAATTTTTCCTGTTAGGGGCCACTCCTTTATGCCAATTGATAGAGATTTTGGCATCATCAGAAGAAAATTGAGAAGAGAAGAAAGATACTACACTCTTGATGAAGTTGTAGAGCTTATAATGAAATCATCCAAAATCGTCAACAAATTTTCTGTCATTAAAATGAATGTCGATGATTTCATTGACTTCAGTTCATGGTGGCCCAAGTTTTACAAAAAGACCTGCCTAAGTGATGATTCGTATGGTAAAAATGTCCCAAAAAACCAAAAAAGGGCTTTTGCCATATCAAAATACAGAGAAATGACTTTTTCATCCAAGAACCCTAATACGGTGCAATGTAACATGAACATCGCCGGCTTAGCAATGGATTCATTCAGACTTCGGAAGGCAAAACAGCCAATTCAGACTCCTACCAGAAAAGCTTATTCAACTGTACTTCCAATTAACAACAAAAAATTGGAAGACATTAAGAAAACATTGGTATACATACCGGAAGATAAAATGAATTTTTGGAATCCGATTTTGTCATGGCCAACGACAACGGCATCCACGGAAGAAAACTATAATAATTAAAAACTTTAACTGAAATTCCTTTCAAAGTTCAAATGTATGATTTCGTTGTTTTATTTCATGTATGCGACATTGTTTTATTTCATTAAAATCAATTTTCACAAAATATTCTGTTTATATATTGATTGCTTTTCATGAAAGTTCTTTAAAAATTCGTGTTTACGGCAGAAAGGGAACATGTCCTTAACACAAAAGAAATCTCTACCCCTTCCTATTAAAATATTTAAATATTTTATAAGTATGTGGCAGTCCAGAATGCCCAGTCGTATAAAACTAAAATGTAAAAAAATTAATATCAGTAGTGTATTAGGGTTTATTAAGTTTTTTGTCTCTCCTGTGAAATTCGCAAAATTGGACTTGTTTCCTTTCTGCAGTTAGCGATTCATATATCCTTTCTACTTTTTTCTTTTATTGTTTCTCTTTTTATTTTATATTTTGCTTTTTTTATTATTTTATTTAACTTATTTATTATTTTATTTGGATCTTCTTCATTTTTCTTTATTATTTCTTCTATTAAAGTTTTCAGTTCTTTGTTTAGTTTCTCTATATCTGTTTTTACATTATTTTTCTCTTTATTATTTTTTTTTCCGTTTGTTTTATTTGTAATTCTATCTTTTCTATTTCAAGCAGGATTCCGTAGTGGTCAGAAATATCCCATTGTATTATACTCGCATTAATATCAATATCCTCTGCATTGGAGAAGCAATGATCAATGCATGTGTTAGTAATTGATTTTGTAGTTTTTACTGATCTTGTTGTTTTGTATACATGATTTAAATATCCAAGATTATAAAACATATTTTTATATTCTATACTTATTTTGTTATTAATTTTTTCTTCTATATTTATGTTTGTGTCACCTATACATATTAGATTTTTTTTTCCATTTTCTTGCATCCGATTTATATTTTTTTTTATTTCTTTTATAAATTTATTTTTATTCGTTAGTGGAGGTTTGTATATTATATATATAATTAATTCTTTTGATAAGAGTGAATTTTTTTTAAAAGTGCAAATTAAATTTTCGTGTGTTATACTTTCTTCATTTTGTTATACTTTCTTCATTTTGTTATACTTTCTTCATTTAGTAAGATATATATAATATAGGGGGGAGGGGGTTGGAGGATGAAACTCTGCGGCCCGCCATCAGAAGTTTTATTAAAATGTTGTCATTCAGACTTCATAAGATAGTGCTCCCCTGGTCTATACTATGGAACCTACCCAGATGCCAAATTTCAAGTTTGTAGCATGTCGGGAAGTATGCTAAACATTTCGAACAGACAGACACATAATCGTTCCTTTTTATATTATAGATAACTAATGCAATTTCATTACTTGACTTTCCAAACAGGTTTTTTGGCTTCGGTCGAGGGGTCCATTCTTCATCGGAGGTACTGGAATCACTAACATCACTCGAATAAACAGGAATCGCTGGTTTCTTTCGGTTGGAAAGTCTCATAAAGTCAGGCACTGGAACATCTAAGCCTATTTGAAAGAAAAATCAGCCGGAAATAAGACACTCATAGAAAGAAACCAGGTACATCAACAACAGAGGAAGTAGAATAATTGAAGGCCCATGATATATAAAGACATACGAACTTCAACTGTGAATTATTGAAAGCATATTACAGAAACTATTTCCTATGGTTAACTTATAACACTATCGTTATTAAAGTTGAATAATGTTAACAATAACCACTGTCGAAATTTACAATCAAGAAAACAATATGAAAAGAAAGTTCAAATGAAAGTCTTATTTTGCAAATAAAAAAACAATCTGCTAAAAGTTTCTATCAGAAAACGAAACATGTGCAACTTCTAAAGCCCTAACTAAAAGTCTGGCAAAGGTCGAGTGATACCTAATTGCAGTGGCGTAACTAGAACTTTTGCCGCCCGGGGCGGTCTCCAATTTGCCGCCCTTTCTAAGTCATGAAATGGTGGTTTTTACAAATTAATAAACATAAATAAATAATTGTGATTGAGACAAACTATAGGTGGTAACTTTTTTACCGTTGGAAGCCATATTTAAATTACAAAACATATAGATTACCTAATTTACAAAAAAAAATTACCATTAAAATTTTTTTATTTTATATTTATTATATATTATAAAAGCGTTATTTTGTCTGTCATAAGACTTTACGTTTTTCCAATTTTGTGACCAAACTATAAGAGATAGAGTGGTCATGTAAATGGATAAAATGTAGATCTTTTTAAGACAAACAAAATGCTACAAAAATCTTTCGAAAAAAGTTTTTGGTTTCCAAGATGGAGCCTTTTAAAGGGTCCAATTTTGACTTTTTCTCAATTTAAACGAAAAGTATAAAAGATGGAAGAGAACATTATATTGAGAAAATATTGGTATTTGAAAGTTCTATCGAACGATATATCACTTATTCACAAACGCTTCAGCGTTTGCAAATTACATGCAAAAATGTGAATTTTCGGTGTGTGACGCCGACCCTCAATACATCCGAGTTATTCGGAGAAGCCACAACGGGCTGGGAAGTTATATATTCTCCGACGATCGCAACATTAATTTGCTAAATAAATAAAGTTTTTTTTTTTGAATGCTATATATGCAAGGGTTCCGGAGCGAAGCGACGGGACCCGGCTATTATTATTATATATTATAAAAACGTATATTATTAAACGTTATTCTGTCTGTCATTCTGTAAGCAAAATGCTAAATTACAAATTACCAAAATGTTACTGAAATAGAGAATCTATTCATAAAAAATGAAAATATATTAAACAACTGTCAACTATACTGATTGGCGACGTAAATATAGATATTTTCAAAATGAATAAAAACAATGTAGTACAGAAATATGTAAAACTTATGTGCAATAATGGTTTCAAAAATCGTCTTTACGGAACAACAAGAAACTGTACAATTCATGGAAATACGAAAACAAATATAGATCATATTTTCATAAATAAACATGATATCAAAACACCAGGAATAATATATAAAGAACGAATCGGATAACAGTTGAAAATGAGAAAATAACACATCCAAATATAATCTATAAAGAACTAATCAATGATGTTAACAAAACAAAATTCATGAAAATCTACATATATAAAAAGAAAAGTCCTGACTCACTCACTCAGTCATCAACGCTCACCCCAAACCCTTGGATCTAGAAAGCTGAAATTTTGCACAGAGGTTTCCTTTATGATGTAGACAAGGAATAAGGCCGGATTTTTCGAAATTCGGGATAGGGAATAATCTGGCAAACTGACGATGAAGTGTATGGCGGCAACCCCAGGTGTGTGGCGCCAACCCGCAATACACCTGAGTTAAGTGGAAAAGAGCACAATGGGCTGGGAAGTCGTATATTCTCCGACCTCAATATTAATTTGCTAAATAAATAAAGTTTTTTTTTTTTTTAATGCTATATACGCAAGGGTTCCGGAGCGAAGCGACGGTACCCGGCTAGTAAATAAATAATTTCATTTCTTTTGGATAAACAAACAAATTGTACATAAATGTGTATGTAAACTTATTTATATATTTACTCTTCTAACTTTCATAGTAGAAAAATCGTGTATAATGCTCTCAAAATTTATAATATTTGTAATTTCTTGTTCTGTGGACAATATTGCAAGATTTTGTAGTCTTAAATCACTCATTGTGGAACGAAGATAATTTTTTATCAACTTCAATTTGGAGAAACTCCTTTCGCAACTAGCGATACTGATTGCAATAATTGTTAAAAAAAAATTCTTGGCAAAATTACAATGTGGGGTCCAGAATTTTCCAGTCTTCTCTGTTGAATAAATTTGAGTATATCAATAGGGCCTCCCCCCCCCCCGTTTTTCCAACGTTTTGCCTCTTCTTATAGTGCAGTTACAGCCATAAAAACCTGGATCCTTTTTCTTTCAATTTGGAACTGTTCTTTATCAATGTCAATAAAGTCATTTATTTGACATTCAAATTGTTCATTTAGTAGGTTACATGGTATTATACACGAAGGACATGCAACTGATCAAAGCGTTCTTTTATTTCCTTTATAATTCTATCCATAGATAAAAACATTTCTCTTCATACTTCTTGTTCTAAGGATAGCCCCAGTCTCGTGAATTTCCCCCACTCATATTTTTTCTCCTTCTAACTCGACGTTCAGTCGATATCTCCAACTCTTCACAAATTGTTTTGGCTGCTATAACTGCGTTTTGTAGTAGCGCATCTCTTTGTTCCATGAAATGGGTTTGAAAAGAATTTAGTTTTATATGGCATTGATGAACATTTATATGGCATTGATGAACATAACCCTTTTATTTGCAGGTATTTTTGCGCGTCATTAACTTCCAAAAGGATGGGTTCCCATAAATTGAAATAACAGAAAAGAAAAAGATTGTATTGAATTGAGTAATATTCCAGCATCTGATCTCGTTTTACTATTTTCATCTTCATATGTCAATTTTTCCAAGGAGCTTAAAATGTAAAAAAATGCTTTTTCACTGTAGTTACTGCTTCTGCTCTAGCGAGTTTCTACGCTGCATTTAACACCTTGACCAGTAACAGAAACTAAAAACATCCCATCGACGAGTGGAAGAAGAAGAAAATGAAAACAACTGCTCGATAGTTCCAAAAAATGTTAAGGAATCGATAGCAGTAGAAGCAGCGTGTAAACATGCCAGGTTTATAGAATGATTTGTACATGCTACAAATTCTGCATTTGGATTTATTAGTTTAATGCGAGTTTGAACACCGCTGTGCTTTCCTGCCATGACGGCAGCATTATCGTAAGCCTGTCCTCTGCAATTTTTTATATCTAAACCGTAATTTTCGAATTTCGTTAAAATCATATTTGTGATTTCCTCAGCAGTTTTTCCTTTAGTTTCTACAAAGTCAATAAACGATTCTACAACTTTAACTTCGCTGCCATCAATAAATACATATCTAATAATTTGACTGGTTTGATCTTTGTGGGAAATAATTGGAGTGCTGTCAAATATCATACAAAAGTATTTAGCTTGCTTTATTTGATCCATAATTGTTTTTCTCACTGCGCCTCCCAATAGCTCTACGAATTCATTCTGAATCTTCGGCGACAAATAGGAGATACTATATTTATTACCCATCTTAATTTTTACTACATGTTCAGTACATACTATTTAGCCGACAAGTCAACAAGCTCTAGAAAATTTCCTCTATTTTCCATTGAATTGATGTCTTCCTGATGAACACTTTCACGATGACCTCGAAACGCCAAATTTTGTTTTGCTAAGAATCTAATTATATCAACTATTCTTGTAAGAATTTCCTTCCATTTTTTGATTTTCTTATCAATATTCTGTTGTTAAAGTTTACCAAAAGTTGCGCCATGTCCAAGTCTTATTTCTAATTCCTTCCATTGGGAACAAGATCGAATGTGCAATGGGCTCAACTCGTGTTGACTTATTTTGGGATTAAGTTTCCACCATTTGTTAAAACCATTTTACATGGTTTTCCACATGCAAAAATGTTAACTACATTATTCATTTCTAAAGCTGATGACGCTGGGAAATAAAGGGTTAATGGAGAAATTTGAATATTTTCATATTCTTGTCGTAAATCTTAATAATTTTCAGTAAAATAGACGAATTTAAATTATTTAAACATTTCTTCAATTGGATAAGCGTAATATAAGGAAAAATATTCGAAATCATATAGTAATTCATAATTCGTAGAAATTATGAATTACGAAGTCATAGTAAACTTATGAATAGTAAACATATTATACTAAACTTCTGAAGTGAACAAGTCGTTTTTTTACAACTAAAACTAAATATAAAAAATGCCGCCCCAAATTATGTGCCGCCCGGTGCGGACCGCACCCACCGCCCCCCTCTAGTTACGCCACTGCCTAATTGGAACCCTTATGATTCTAGAAGTAGAGGAAAATAGATGAGTTTCGGTCTATGGTCAATTTCTGTCTTAAAAGGAAGTGAAAATGTCTAAAAATGAAACCTCTCACCGCCTGTACAGTCAAAACTACATATCTGATAGGTAAGGTTATGACTTATAAAGATGAGGAAAATCCTACTGTCACAGGAAGTGACTGAAAATATATACGGATCGCTACGGTTTCTATACTTTATGAAAGTTTTTTCCATGTTTCATTTGCACAGATTTAAATTCGACTGAATTTCATAGGTAATAAATTTTTTTCTTATTTTTTTTCTTTGCAACTTCCTGTTTCATTGGCAAATAATATTGTCAATATTTTTGTTCATTTTGGTTTTTATTCTCTACGAATTGATTTAAACTTAAAGAAGCATCAAATATCTCAATCAAAGTATAGTTGGCATAGCAATATTGAATTGCCCCTGATATATTCGAAAATAATTGCTCATATAGGGAGCTCATAAACTTATCATTCAGATATCAAATACGTTTCATGTAAAATACCTCTCTTATCTAATATAAAATTTATATGATATCTTTGAAAAGCAGAAGTTTACAAATGCTCTAATTTCCAATTAATCGGTTGTAAATGAAAGCAATTGAATTGTATATATTTCGTAATCGTCGTAAGGAAAAAAATTCCTAAACAAAATGTTCCTTCTTTTCTGGAAAAAAGGGAAATCTCCCAACATGCACTAAAGTAAACAAAAACCAATTGATGCTTCTAATTTTGTCATTGAATCTAGAAATAGCTATTTCACCATTATTATGGATCATCAGCTAAATTTACCCTTCAATGACAAGATCTGAGAGCATGAAAGGCTATGGAACCCAAATACAACAAAAAACAAATAAAGAAAAGAAATTAAAACAGGATAGAATCTAATGACAAGAGCCTTTCATGCTCTACGATCTTGTCATTGAAGGGTAAATTTTGCTGACGATCCATAATAATGATGAAATAGCAAATCTAGATTCCCCGTCAATGACAAACTTAGAAGCATGAATTGGTTTTTGTAAATAAAGATCCTCAACTCAAGGGTACAAAGTGGTATTAAATTACAAAGAAAGCGCACAAAACATATGATTAATCATAAGAAAAGAAGTTTAACTTGCAGAGGAATTGTTGGAAAAAAAGACTTATCTCCCAATTATGCACTAAAGTAACTCGTGCTCTTTGTTTTCTTTTGTACATTTTTCTATTTAAGTTCTCAAAACTTTAAATGATTGCTTGGAAAATTGTATTTGATCGATTTACTTACAAATATATCCAAGAAAAAGGTAATTACGAAGGAAGATTAAGTGAAACATTATTTTAGTTTGAAGCTTTTATTTACATACTTAAACGTACTTTATCCTAAAACATTTCAATAAATTTATATTAAAAGAAATGAAGAGCTTTGATGATGTTTCAAATAAGTAAGAAAATATTAATTAACAACTTTTAACAAAATGCTTATTAAAGGATGATAATTAATACGGTAGGAATAATATTTAAAAATACTAAAAACTATTTTTATATTTCTTCTATACCAAATTTTTTATTTATTTAACCAACAATATTTCGATCGGCCAATTGCGATCGTCTTCGGGCCACAATTCCATTTTTCTCTAAATGTTTTTGGCCGATCGAATATTGTCAGCAAAATAAATGAAAAATATTGTTTGAAAGAGATTTATAATATTTAGAAGAGTATTTTTTTTGAAGAACTATTTTTATATCTTTGATAACTAATTAAACTAACGGAGTTCTATAAAAAAATACTTAAATTGCTTCACTTCTTGGTCTAATTTTTTCAATTCTTATTCAACTCATTATTTTTAAATATTAAAAAAATAATTTTAATTTTTAGATTATTTTTGTCTGCATTTGTTATTTCTAAAAGTAGATAACGTCTTTGTTCCTTTTAATTATGCTTTCACTGAATTATTCTAGCAAAAACTCAAAATTATTTATTTTGACAGACAAAAAAAAAAAAAAAAATAGTAAAGTAAATTTACATACAAAATTAATT